>JAAKBF010000254.1:0-55044 GCA_012656075.1 Phytophthora hibernalis
CTGCTCGATGCCTTGATCTTCGTAGAAGGCCTTGAGCGAGTTGGCGCAAACTCACGAGCTCCGTCGTGTCGCACAAACTTGACCTTCTTGCCGAATTGCGTCTGCACCTTGGTGATGTACTTCTTGATGCAAATCTTCGCAACTCCACCTCATCTCGCTCGATCAAGTGAGCGAACTTGACTTGTCATAGCAGACGTGGTGCGTTGCGCCGCTGTCGACCGCCCACATCCCGGACACATTCTGGCCCGTCGAAACTCCACACTCCAGGAAACCGCGAACGCCACTAGATCGTAGTCGTAGTCGTCGCTGTCGTTTCTCCACTGGATGTTGTTGGCCCTGCGTCCACGGCCATTGTCATTGCCGCCGCGTCTTGGCCCTCGGTTTTCATCCTTCTGCTTGGTCCAGCACTTGTCAACCGTGTGCCCCAATTTCCCGCAGTACGTGCACTGGCGAGACTCTCGGTCGCTCGTGAACGCTTTGGCCGCGTCCTCCGTTTTGACAGTCCAACATCACCAATTTCCTCTCGCGCCGATCTCAGCAGCTTCAGGTCAGTGGTGTCACCACTCCGCTCATCGCTTCTTCTTCCGTCAGCCACGGGCCCCGCCCTCGTCCTTCGCCAGGAAGAGCTGCAGCGTATCCGCATCAATGTCCTTGAAACCAACTGTCTTCTTCGCCTTGATCGCATCCTTCAACGCTGACACAGACGCGCCCTCGTCGATGTCCACTCAAACGCGTTTCCTGCCACACCAACGATAGCACAGAAGAGCTTCACCATCTTTCCTCCACGCGGCAGATTCTAGAATCAGGAAGAACTTCTTCCCCATTCTAGAACCTGGGCGGAAAAGACGGCGTGTCACATAGACTTCCAACCAATCATGAGACGCTTTCCTTGCGGTAAAACCTGTTCTATGGAATATATCAGTGTTCCAAGATCTATTAATAGGGACGCGCCCCTCTCGCTCTCAGCTGGAACATCTCAGTCGTCGAGCAGCTATTACAGCTGCAGGACTTGCTGATGCATTTTGTCGGGTTTCACAGGTTCGAGCACACGCAAATTCGTATACACACGAGTAGCGGTTGTTTTGCTCTTCGGAGGACTTCTGTCGGCACAACCGGCACTGAAGGGCACGTCTCTGGTGATCGTGCATTATTGAAAGTCTCGATGGAATTATTGCTTCCTTGACTCGCGGAGCAGACTTTGTTTCTTCAGCATAGGTGAGGTAGTAGTCATTGTGAGCCGATCACGGAGATAGGACGTTCTAAAGCGCTGCACTCGATTGTGAAGCACTTCCGAGTCGATGGTAGCATTCAATTTGTGTACTCGTTTGTGCTTCAGCACGGCTTTCTCCTTTTCCTGAATAGCACGAGAAAGCGACGTATCTGCTTCTTCAATCCGCTTTCTGCTTTGTCAGCGTATTCTCTCTTGGACTTGGCATCATTAACAACATGCTCCCTTTCTTCTTGTATTCGCTTGACTTCAGGTTCCATTCGCTTTAGATTTTGTTCAAGTGGTAGCGCTCAGTGTTCCCAGAATTTGGCCCTTTCAATAGCGTCCATCCACTCTACCTCCGCGCGCGAAAGTGCGTAGAATGTCTCCACTGTCGCGATCATTCGTTCCTGCACCATTTTCGTCTCAAAGGCTCTGCGTTTTTCCGCTGCTACCTGTTGAGCCTCACGCAGTATATCAGCCAGACGACTAGCCTCCATTTCGACTGTAACTTTTCCTTGTACTAACTGATCAGCGAGGTACTTTTCAAACTGACGCTCCAGGGCTTCAGCTAAAACCTCAGCGATTTCTTTCTCGCGGATCTGCATCGACAACTCGTCTTCGATCTTCATTTGTCTCCATTCACGATGTAAGCGATGCTGTTCGTTCTTTCCCAACTTAATCTCAAGACGACGAGCGGCTTTGTCATTCACGCGATTCCTATCTTCGACCATTCTCGAGTACTTCGTCTTCATAGCCTCGAGCTCAAGCTGTCGAATGTATTCCTTCATCTCCATCTCGGCGTTTGTCATCGCCTTCCTCTCCTGCATGCAAAGCACTATTTCTTCGACGTAGAATTTCCGACTCAAACGTTCTTCGGCCAGCATTTCCTTGCGTCGAGCCTCGTGTAGAAGTCTATCTTCCTCTGCAAGCCGTCGAAGTACTTCACGCCGTGCCATCTCATTTCGAACCAACTGCAGCTTAGCAAACTCGTGGCCCCAGGTGCCATACAACAGAGTGTACTCCTGTTTCCTTGCAACCCACAGCCGATCAAGCCCCAGCAGTTGCGCAACGACTGCACCTTGAACCATTGCTTGAACCATTGCTTGACCATTAGTCGTGATGATGGCGTTCCCTTTCAAACGAAGAAGTTCTTCAGCTTCGTGTTTCGTCTCCTGAAGCCGCTCTTTGCAGAGCACTTTGATGGCATCTCCTAACAATTCACCAAATACCTCACGTGTTAAAGTTTCCACTGCAATAGCGTCCCGTTCACGTTTACTCCCTGCCTCAGTTGATTCTCCTTCGCTAGTACAGCTTGCTCATACTAGCCATGGCCAAGCGTTTTTCACTAGCTCGAGCTACTCGTTTAGCATCCAGACGACTAGGTCGTTGTGAAAGTGGTCGTCGTATTCGAGAAGGGTATACCCGACCTCGTCGCTGAAGTTTCATCGCCTCTTTACAAGCAGATTCAAGACTAGTTTTTCGTCCCTCCATCTCGTACACCAACTGAGACTCGTTTAACTCGTCTTGACAAATCACCTTTGTCAGTAGGACTTCCTCAACTTCTTTCTTTGCACGCCACGCCATTATTTCGCGAATCTGCTTCTCTTCAATCTCCATTTTGTAGCGCTCAGATACTTCCATCGCTTGCTCTACCCGCACAAAATTGTGTGTTCTGTCATCTTCATCGGCCATAGCAAAACACTCTTCCTCCCTGTACATGGCTTCATAGGCTAGAATCTCGTCCATGGGAATGTAAAGTGTAGCTTCCCAGTGTAGTGGTGTCACCACCACGCAGCTATCCTTCACTCGATAGTACTTCACCTTGACAAACCCATACTTTGTTCGCAGTATCGAGTTCTGAGTTCGACAGTATAGTCGGTTCACCAACTCGTCGACTTTGTTGCGTTCTGCAACAGCTTTCTCAAGTCGTTCCTTTGAAGTCACAACCTGATGGGCGACGAACTCGAATTCGGCTTTAATACGTTGGTAGACAGCGTTCATCTCATCACTACTTTTGATAAGCGCAGGAGCGTGAAACTCGGAGAACTCAGCTTCTCTTCGACACCTTCAATCGCGTAGTTTGCCGCCTAAACACCTAATGAGATTAGTTGTCCTCAACCTACATCAGAGTTCAATGGAGCGTACCTCTCGTTTTGTTTAGTTGCGGTTAGTCTCGTTTTCGCTTCCTTTAAGTTCTTCAATACTGCTTCATCTTCTTCAATCAGAGCCACAGTTCGCGCATGATCAGCTTCGATTAGGGAAGCTTCCTCAGTATGGTCTCGTTTTCGAGCTGAACGTTCTCTAAAAGGCACGCTACACATTCAATGATCAGCGTAAGGATTAGGATTAGCGCGTAGTCATTGCCAATCACTTCATATTACCTGTATCCCAAGTCGATTAGTGCACTCTGCATGCTGGCCGAAGATCTGTTGAATGCGAAAATTGAAATTGCGAAGCCGTCCATAGAAGAGAATTTCGTCCTGGTGCGATGCCCGATGAATATCCTGGACCAATCGTGGATACAATGGGTCCGAGCTGTCAGCATTTCCAAGCAGTGTCCCGCGATTGATTCCATGGCGATAGTTAAATCGTCAATAGACTTGGGGTTCAGGCGATCATACAGCATGGCTTTCTGTTCTTCTATCGATCGAGCCTCTTTTACCAGCCGGAGACGTTCGTTCTCAACCTTACTAAGATGGTCTGCATCTTTGAACCGGAACGCGATACCACTACTGGTTTGTGCGCGGTGAATTCGGACATCTTCATCGAGCACTGGATCTCCTCCTCGAGCTTGGTCGGGGTCATCACACGATTTGGACATTTCTTTCCCACACTTCTTGCACTTCAAGCCGAAGTCATACCTCGTACCCCACGCTTTCAGTTCGAGATGCTCGCACTTGAAGACTTGTTCAACCGCAGCTTGAAAATTCGGGATCCGCAGCAATTCTTCTTTCGCTCGCTGCTCTTGATTAGACTTCAAAGCAGACAGTTCTCGCTTGTTAGACTCATTGACCTCCTTCATGAGTTCTCCTCTTGTCGGATCCTGAACTCGCTCCTTTCGATCTTTGATCCGCTTGTTAACAACGCGCTTAGTTTTTCGTTCCCAAGTTTTTTCACTAACGCTAATTTTCCTTGGACAAACTGTCGAGCAAAGTTCTCTTTTACTTCATTCACCACCGCCTCAGAAGGCTCCAGCAGCTTGTTGGCCAAGTACGTTTAGTTTTCTCTGCACTTGAAAATCAATCTGGGAGGAAATATTCTCATTGTATGTCGTCAGTCGAATAGCGTCTGCGTAGAGCAACTTTTCTCTGCGTGCTAGCTCACGCTGCATCTGTTGAGACAGGAACTCATCTTCCTTGGCTTCTAGGATAGCAGACTCGTTCTCCTCCTGAATATTCTTCTGTGTTTCTTGTTGCAACTGCTCAATTTTTGCATCTTTCGCAACCAAGAGAACTCGAGCTTCTGCCTCTTCCTTGCGTTTACGACGAAGTGCCGTAGCACACGAGCTAGCCAAGAAAACTGCATTTGCGTTGTCCAGGTGAAACCATTCCATCTTCTCATGTGTTACTGTCTCCATCATATCTTCCGAGTAGCTGGAAGGACCACATAGCTAACATGAAGTCAGTAAGGTCGTAGCGTGGATAACAAACTCAACTTGTACGAACCTTATGCATAACATGGAGTTTTGTTCGGGCTTCACGCCACTCATATCGAACTCCGACAATCACGGTCTCTTTCCAGCACTCCCCAGCCATAGTCATTGTAGTTTGAGATTTGAAGCTGCAGTAGTCGCCTAGAAACCTCTGTACAGCCAGTCTCTTTGGCTCCATTAACGCAGATTTGCGTGCTTGAAACTCCATCCTGCAGTCAAAACGCGTTAGAATTTCTAGTACCGAACTGAAGACAAGGGCAAGACCCACCTTGACTCTTCTTTTCTTTGCCCATGTATCGAAGTATCAACCACGATCGGAGGAGTGCCAGCAGCCAACATCTCACTTTCACTGACCCTTCCTTGCCGAATATCAATGCTATAGTCGATTTGTACTGCGATCTACATGTAGTTGTGCACGCATAGATTAGTCAGTATTCAACCAAACATGTTGACGGACAACAGCTCGTACCTCCTTTTTAATCTTAGCACGTAGCATGTTCACATACTCGGCCCGTTTGAACCGCTGGAAATGACCGTGAAATAAAGTGGAGTCCCACATTTTCGTTTTGCTTCTCTCCACTTGGATCAACTCTTGTAGAAGTTCTGTCGCCCGCTAACTACTTGTCTTCTTTGACTGCATTCGCATCGTCTTGACCATCTCCGAGACAAAGTGTTTCTCTTTGGAGAAGCCGCACGCTCGAATATCTTCTAATCGCTCTTCATATCTGACTACGTTGTTTATCACGTAGCGATGCAACTTGCGTTTGGGGTCATTGATACCTCGATGTGAAATCTCCAAACTAAAGCAGAGACGCATGCCTGGAAAATCAAAAGTCAAGTTGTCTCCAGTTCGCAGAACCTACACGTACACAGTTGAAAGAGTAAACGATTAGTCCACGATTGTTCGCTCCTAGAGAATTTGGACACCTTATCCCATACTTTGCCACCAAAATCTCGAAACGTGTGCTGCTGCAAGGAGTCCATTTCAGGACCAACTGTATACTTTCCAATCTCCCGGTAATACTGGGAGCTGTTCAGGGTCCCCCAGGTCATCTTCCGTGTTCTCGTCGTTGACAATAAGCGCAGTTCTTTGAATACTGACGCTCATTTGAATTTTGTAGAAACAGCGCTTTGGGAGATGGAAACACCCTGTGATCTTCCCTGTTGTCTCTCCTTCAGCCAGCATTATTCCATTTTGTTCAATGGAGTACGTCAAACCCATTGATTTCTTTAGCATTTGGTGACTCCACCACTGATTTGACCCTTTAAAGGGAAAATACATGGCCGTAACCTGTTACCATCTTGCTACAGCATGGAGAGAGGTTAGTATAGCGACCATTTCCAGCAATATGGTCCACTATATGGCACTCACATGGTACTTCTGGATGGCGTGGACGATGTCACCGCGGAGTGTGGTGGTCTGGAGATCCACGAAGCGATCTCTGACTTTGACCAGACGTGCTTTGGCGCTGTCTAACTCCTGTTCAGCTAATGATCGAAACTCATTTACTTTCCAACTTTCGATAGCTTGCATCTTTTCTTTCTTGTAATGCTCATTCGCAGGAGCAACAGCACTCTTCAAAATCTCAAACTTGCTCTCCATTGTGACTTGGTTCAGTAGTTTCGTTGGGTCAGTAGTGAAGGGTTTGGAAACCTGGATTGGCATTTCGCTAGCTGCTTGGCCTGTATCAATTGACACACCCTCTCGCTGAAAGATGGCTTTTCCAACTATCACAGGAAGTTCATGGCGATCTTTTCGATCGAATCAAACTGCGCCTGAACCTCAGATAGTTTTTCTTCCGCTTCTCTCAGCATCGGCAGAAAGGACGCTTCCGATCGGTGGGCGATTGCCGTTCGCTTTTGAATGTTTGCGATTCGCGAGTCTAAATCGCCATGCTGCTTCATGTAGACTGCTCGGCGCGTCACTAACGTGTGGAACTGCTGCTTTTCAAGCTCGGATGGGTCTCGTCGCGGTGGACCTGCAAGTTCTTCATTCAAATTGTCCCGTTCCGCACTTACTTGCTTAATCTCTTGAATCACGTGATCCTTTCGTTCGAGAATTGTCCTCATGTCGAGTCCCAGGTTTGTTTTCGCCTGATCCACTTGCTCCAGCATCTCACGCAACATCGCCACCTTGGACTGAATTTCCAAGAGCCCAATGCGTTTCTGCTCGTTCTCAAGGATAAACCCCGCGACGTCGAAATCCCCACCGTGTGCTCGTCTGGTTTACACATCAGAATGATGAGCATTATCTTTCGATCAAAAATAAAACCCACTATCTCAAGAACTACTTTGTAACCCACGTACCAAGACCCATGATGTCCTCCATCTGCAGCCGAGTTCCATTGCCCCGGCACGAAGGCTGTATCGAATATCCCAATAGAGGATGTGGTTTGAAGGCGTTCAAACGCCTGCTGAGCTCCTCTTCCTCGACCATACGCATTTCTTTCTTCATGTCCTCCACTTTCCTGTCAAACTCCTCCTTTCGCTCTCGCTCATGCGTCTGCTGCTGTGCGAATTCTCGTGCTTCCACGAGTTGTTTCTGCCAGAATTTCATGTTTCGCTGTCGACGTTGTACCAGCCAATTCTCCGCTTTCTGCTCTTTTTCCTGCTGTAGACGATGTTTCTCCTTCGTCGCCTTGTCAATCCGTTCACGACGATGTTCCTGATTTCTTCTAACACTTTTTCCTGCTCTATCCTGCTCGCTTCGGCTTTCAACTCTTGAAAGCGGTTCAGAAGAGGAGCGTGGCGTTTGTTTCGCTTCTTTTGTCAAAACGGAGCTCCTCTTCCATATTACGAGCATCCTTCATCTCTTCTGCAACACGTTGATGAATCTGTGAGTACTTTTGCGTCTCGGCGTCCATTTCATGAACATGAGCAACATGTTGACGCATCAATCGACGACGTCGTAATGGAGGCAGCTCTGCATACTTCCAGGCCGTAGCCAACGCCTTTTTCCCGTCCTCAATTGCCGTCTCTTTAAACTGTAAAACTGTTTCCTTCGCTTGACCCACGAGAGGTCCGAGCACCTGATAACCCTTTATAAGTTCCTGTTTATCTGCCAAGTCATCTTCATCTTCCTCCTCTTCGCCACCGTCATCTTCTTCATCCCAAAGTTCTACATGATGAGAAAGTACACAAGAGTTAGAGTGAGTATCTGTAAGACAAAAGCAAAACTACCGTACTGATCATCTTGTGAAATCCTGTGCTGCTCGTCCTCGAGAGAGCCACTCAGCCAAAGCTTCCTTCCGAAGCTCCTCCTCTTCATCCTTCTTCTTCACCATTGCAACGAATCAATTTGTACAATAAGAGAAGCAGTAACCCAAACTTAAATCTGCGTGACGACTCGAATACCAATACAGATCCTAACACCCAAAAAGCGACCCGTCGCCAAACCCACTCGAAGGCGAAATAAGACTACAACGTCACGAAATAGTAAAATACTTAAATTGCGTTAAATACATTTCTAGTCCTAAAACGTTAAATACGCGTTAAATATTTCCGGACGATCGGTTACTTCTGTAATTATGAGCTTCTAAGACAAGAGGACTCTTCTGAGAGGGGGTACTGCTCACTGTTTTGACGTATTTCGACGTCGCGGAGATATATCCTTGAGAACGAGCAGAAACGCATTGGGTTCTTGGAAATTCAGTCCATTTCCGCCCAGAAATTCTCCCTCTCATCTTCCTCATTCTAGAATCTGCCGCGTGGAGGAAAGATGGTGAAGCTCTTCTGTGCTATCGTTGGTGTGACAGGAAACGCGTTCTACATCGAAGCGGGTCAGTCGATGGGAGACTTGAAGGATGCGATCAAGGAGACGAATATGTATCAGTTTCCTGCTGACGAGCTGCAGCTGTTCCTCGCGAAGACGGCGGACGGCGCGTGCTGCCAGACGACGATGACCTGGACAAGATGCTGCACGAAAACGGCCCCAAAAGACTTATCCAATGTCGTATCTTACGACGTAGCCATGTCACTACGAATCTGTATGGGGCATAAAACTACGTGCAGGAAGCTGTATTAATTGTCAACAGGTTTCTCTGTCCAATGTAGTATATCCGACTGCATTGGTCACACCTTTACGCCGTCAATGTAGTAACTTCAGACAAACTGAGCACATCGCCAAAGAAAAGAAAGGCGAACTGTCGGGAAAAAGGGCTGTCAGTTCTGAAAATGAAGCGGAGAGGGTACGTGGCTCAAGCAAACGTGCATTTCGATTCTACGAAAAAGACCACTCATCACTACTGACTGCGTTCTACGCTCGCTACACCCGCGCATACACATCCTCAAAGTCGCTGTTGTCCGCGTCCTTGTCGTTTCTGCTGTCACCGTCGCCATTGAGCTCCAGTTCGCGACGTGTCTTCTTTCTCTTCCAGCGCGCTGACCTGGGCGGCGCAAGACGACCCGCTTCCCAAACTAGCTGGAATGCTTTCGCCAGCGTCAAAGTCATCACGCCAGATGTCGAAACAGGTCTTGTTTACACCCTTGTAACTCCGGCGTATTTTATTGCAGAGCCACAGCTTCGAGTCGTCCAGCGAGCAGCGCTCGCAAAGAAGGTGGTGGCGAACGACTTGGCATCCTTGCGCACCAGGGCGCACACTTTGCAGGAGCGCTGCCGGCGCTTCTGCACGCCCTGACCGTGACCCAGTCGTTGTTTTGCTCGAGCTGGTGCGTGACACGGACTGGGACGCGCTTCCGCTTCTGGCTGACGGGCGGGGTGGGTGGCAACAACCCCAGCGAAGTCGTCAACCTTGAGCTGGAGTAGCCGGTTCTGCAACACCCTGAACCATTCGCCGCGCTTCATCGCCGGCGTACCGGCCATCTCGGCCGCCTCCTTGTGCGAGATATAGGAGTTGACGAGCGCCAGGTCCACAAAGCCGAGGAACAGGCTTTTGTAGTATTTGAGGAACTTAGTTGAGGTTTCACTGTCAGACAAAACATCGCTATCAAAGTCATCTGGATCACGCTCAGGCTGTTGGTCGTCGTCCTCAATGACTCCGTTATCGCTGTCGCTGTCGCCGGAGCTGAAGCTCTGGTAGTCACTAGAGTTCTCATCGTCCGCCACGTAATTCACGTCCACCTTTACGCGTCGACGACTGGTTTCTGGTGCTTCTCGAATCTCCTCTTCCAGTTGGTGTAGGCTGGCTGCTGCATCTCGCTCCGTCTAATCAGCCTGCAGTATGGTCTGAGACAACCCGAAGGCTCGCGTCACGGCTCCTTGAGTGAGATCGACTCGCTCGGAGCCCTCCTCGGCGTCGCTTGGCGTCCCGAAGAGCGTGTTTTACAGTGCCCTGGGTCAGCATAATGTCAGTGTCACTCTGGGACGGCCGCGCACCGTCATACGGGGTCTCTGGCTTGTTCTCGTCCTGCGCGCCCTCGTCCTGCCTTCTCTCGTCCCGCGCACTCTCGTCCTGTGCGCTCTCGTCTAATAATAATCCCGACTTCAGCGCATGCGCCACGACCGCAGACTCCCGACAAACACGCGAGCACCATCTGGAGTCGTGTAATTCCACTCGTTCGCCAGGCCGCTCGACCGCTTTGCCTTCCATCCCACCGCGCGCAGCTGCCGCCAGAGATGCGGGAAGTGGACGTCTCCGGTGTCGGCGGCGTTTGCAACAGGGTCCGTGCGAGGACTTGATCGCGTACGCGCCATCCGGCAAATTTTCAAATGAGGACCACTCATCGTTCCCGGCATTCCCCTGATCCTCCTTCAAATCCTTTCGTCTTGCCCCGTTTCTGGATTTTCGTTTTTGACCTCTCCGATCTTATTTTTAAATTAAAGTATAGCTCAAGCCATTGGACGCCTGCCAAATATAGATTAGTCGACCGCTTTACATGCAGCAGATATGCCGCGGTTTAAAAGATATATGTTGACATATCGCTAAAATGCTACGCCGCAAATACCATATCACTACTCTCTACGTCCGACGGGTATTGCCCTGGATCGGCATGTATCAGTAGGAGCTCGCTGTGACCTTCGGGGTGTACCCGTCACTTTGCTCTGGACACCGCTGTTGCTGCTCGGCCCCGCGAACCTTCCATTTTTCCTCACTTCGGAATTCGCGCGCGAAGGGCACAAGCTGTGGAGGTGATGGCGGCGGAGGACTCTGACGCTGTGCTGCTGATGACGGAGGCGTTCTTGCGCCACGACGAAGCGCTGACAGAGGTCCGGCGGGAGGTGTACGACATGTTGGTCGAGGAGGAGTGGAGGATTGCGATGCGCAGTCGCCACTACCTCACGACGCAGTGCCTGGACACGCCGTGCGACGCCGCCTGGATGATGTTGTACAGGTTCGGCAGCGACATCAACTTCCTAAACACCACCAGCTTGACCAGGTGCGCTCGTACGACCCCATGACTGTGAAGATCCGTGTTGCTAACCGTGTATGCATGCGTGCAGACCGGCGTTCCATCAGCTTCTGCGGCGGTTCACCCGCTATTACCACCTCCCGCCCCAAGACTCGCGTGGTCGCCCGCCCAAGCTGCGGTACTACCACCAGATCCTGGGTCTGGTGCTTTGCTTCTACGTGGGATCGATGGAGCAAAGCACCTTGTGCATGGTGTTCGGCGCCCCCAAGCACGCTGTCGAGGGTTCTACGGGAAGCCGAGGAGGCGCTGTCGAATGCGCTGGAGGGTTATGTGCCCGCAAGGATCTCGTGGCCGTCCCCATCTCGCCAGACCAGCTTGGCTAAGTTAGTTGAGGCCCGTGAGCCGTTGCTTAAGCACAGTTCGGGTTCATCGATGGGAAGAACCTGAGGGTAAGTTCTTCTTCTCTAATCCTAAGCTGTGCAGTGCTAACGATGTGTGATACTGATAAACAATGCACTGCAGGTGCAGCAGCCGTCTAATGCTGACCTACAGAATGCAATGTACAACGGCTGGCTCCACACCGTCTTCGTCACAGACACGATCTGCTTTGCGGCCGATGGGTGCATCATCTGGAGCCGCCGCAACTGCCCTGGCTCGTGGAATGATTCCTCGGGTTCCGTAACAAGCTTCTCGATCCCGTGTACTGCCCAGACACGCGAATGAATGTCGTTTCAGATTCTGCGTTCCCGTGCTCGGCAGCGATATTCTAACGCCCCTAAAAGAAGGAGATTTGGAGCGACTCCGGCCGTCGCTCAGGAGCTCGGCTCGAACACTACACAACGCTATCACAAGTGTGCGTCAAGCGGCAGAGTGGGGCATGGGGAGCATGCAGAAGGTCTACCGCCGCCTCGCCCTCCCTTTGCCCTACGACCCCGAGCTACGCGGCCGCAGAATCACCAACGTGTTCCGCATGGCCAACTACTGTGTGCGCACTCGCAGATTCGCTCTACTTTCTCGGGCGAGGTGGAATGGTCTTCTCTAAACGATTAGCTGTTGAGTGTGGCACCATCAGTGCCTTATTCGTAATACACATGCAACATGTTGCCGCTGTTATCTCGATCGATTCGCGGCGTCCACGACTTCCAGCAACGACACGGCGTCCTCGGCTGTGGGCTGCGTGGGCCTGTGCCTTTTCACAGCCGAAGAGAGGTGGGTGGGCAAAACAGCTAAGAGGAAGCGCAAGTTACTCATGATCATGCAAGTTTTCAGTGTCGTGTTCACATGTACGAAAAGAATACAAAAACTACTTCATGCAGGTGGAGGGCTCGTTATCACTTACATTCGCCTTCTGCTCACCGTCGTCCTGCTGACCTTAGCCCTTGTTCGTGAGGGCTCCGGTCAGCATGATGAACTCCTGCGACCGAGCTCGAGCTTCTTCGCGGTCGCGACGCGAGCGCTCTTCCACCTCAATTTTATCAGCACGGCGGCGTTCTTCGGCCTCAGCCTTCTGGGCAAGGCGGCGGGCCTCCTGGGCTGCACTTTCGTCACGCCGACGCTGACTTTCTTCTTCACGAAGCGCTTCCGCTTTGCGCTCGTTCTCCTCACGCAGGAGCAGGATCGTTTCCAGAATGCTGCTCTGCTTGTTGGTCGCCTCGCTTTCGAGGCCGTCCAGTTTCGACTTGAATGCCGCGGTCTTCTTCATGGCGCGCACGCGTTTAGTTTTGGCAAAGCTGGCCTCTTGAAGGTCGGTGTCATCCTCCCTAGCTCTCTTGGCGCCCGTCAAATCGCAAAAGGCGGCCAGATCAGTCCCGCCGAGGCGGTTCGAGTAGCTCAGGAGCTTCGGGTACTTGGAGGCCTCAATCACGTCACGCTGCTTGGTCGCAGCACCAACGGCGTACGGTGACTGCGCTGGTGGCGACTCAGCGCGAGCTGCTGCTTTGGCTGGGGTCTTGCGCGGCTGCGGCAACCCCAGCGATTCCACACGGCGAGTGCTCGGCGCCGGTCGTGGAGTCAGAGCGGCCATGGACCCGGAGATGTCATCCGCATCCTTCGCGGTCATAGGCGACGCGAGCAGCTCTTGGAACCCGCCTCGAAGAGACGAGCATCTGGAGGTCGTGGTGTCTCCATCGGCAGAGTCTTCAGTGCACGTCGAAGAGGCGGGGGCCTTCTCTTCGGTCAACGAGTCTAAACGCTCTGCTTCAGCAGCATGGGGTTCGTCGGGATCCACTTCGAAGCAGAAGTCGGGTTCGACGTCGCGCTGGTCATCGTCGGCCTCATCGTCCAACTCAACCACATTGGCCTTGTCATCGATGGCCATCTTCAACTCCTTCGCCCTCTTGATACGAGGGGGCATGCTCGCCGTGCCCGTCGGCTTCCGGGTGCTGTGCAAGACCTTAAACTTGCGACGCAGACTCTCAAAGTCTCTGTCGGGAGCGCCTCGGGATCTAGCGGCGTTGTACGAGCTCGCCAAGCGCTCCCACTCGTCTTTGCCGAGGGGGAGCGCTGTCTCCACCAGAGACAAGAGCCGGTCGATGTCCGAGGCGGTGTAGTTCGCGGTGC
This sequence comes from Phytophthora hibernalis, assembly GCA_012656075.1. Taxonomy (NCBI): domain Eukaryota; phylum Oomycota; class Peronosporomycetes; order Peronosporales; family Peronosporaceae; genus Phytophthora; species Phytophthora hibernalis. The sequence continues at coordinate 13,731 of JAAKBF010000254.1, forward strand.
CCGAGTTTTGCCCATCTACACACACAAAACCAACGCATGAGCAACAGGCAGCTAGCACTAGAACGAATACAGTCGGGACCGTACCGCGGAGCCGTTGGAGCGAGGTGGGGTGAAGTGGAGCGAGGTGGCGTGCGCGCGGTGTGGCTGGAGAGGTTCGTCGCTGCGAAGCAAAACAAAAAGTGAGAGAACGTCACAGCCATGCCGCGCCGCCAAACGTACCAAGAGAGAATCAGCAGAGCCATCAATCTCCAAAGGCGGTAACTTCAACGTGTTTCCGCGCGAAACAGACCTGCCGTCAAAGACGTCAAGGTCGCGAAACGGCGCGTAGATCGATACCGCGCTTCGATTTCGGAGGCTCATGCTGGATTCAGCTCCACGTCACACCTACAGACCATAGTTAACTTCAAATATGACATTCTTTTCATCAACAAGCTGGCCTACACATGCATCACCAAGCAAACACCGCCCCTACTCTCATCTTGCACGCTCGACGTGCTTCTCGTGGGTCTCTCATGGGTCCTCCTGGCTTTGAATGTCTCGGTGGCAACACGTGTCGAGGCGGCACCGGCAGACGAACCACAGGTCGTCGCCGTAGTCCACGGTGACCTCCTCGCCACGACGAATGGTCTGTGTGGCTGCCACGACCACGGTGGTGCGTCGACCGTTTGACACCTCCACGAACTTGGCAACTGGGTTGCATGAGTGGTTAACAAATCGCATCATGCCCCCATCTTCTCCGCGTTGATAGCCACTTGAACAGGCCAGCTCGGTCGCTCTGGGCCCAGCTTCATAACTAGCCGATAGCCAGTATTCCGTGGCCGTCGCGAATGCGAAGCGCTGATGTGCTCCATCTCGCCGAGATATTGCCCCAGCACCTCTCCGGCGTCCACAGTCTCCGCAGCAACCACACCCAGCGACTTGGTGCGCACGAACACCTTGGCAGATTCGGCGAGCCCGTTTCCGCACAATCCGTCGTAAGGGCAACAGTTCACGTTGCAGTACAAGTTCACGAGAGAGTTCCGGCACGAGTCGACTCTGCAGGGCGTCGGGCAGTCGCACCAGCCGTAATGAGGTACGGCAGGAAACACGACGGCCTCTGCTCCCGAAGCTGGATCACGCGGCACGGCCACCTCGCAGGAACAAACTCGTCTCGCGGACGCGATGACGTCCGTTGCGTCTGCGACGATGGTGCATCAGTTGCTCGTGGTGCGCGCGAGTGGCTGGTGCGTCGCTCTACACACAGAGGTGGCAAACGCGGCCTCGTGTACGGGTCTGCAGTTTCACGGCGAGCACGACGCTTGGTTCGGCGAGGTCGAAGGCCCTTGGGCAGACTTGGACGAGCCGGACGCCGAGGTGGCGACTCCAGCAAGATCGGAGAGGACGTCGTTGGGCTGGCGCAGGATGCACACGGCAGTGCAGACGCCGGCGGTGAAGGTGGCGTGTCCGGGACCGGTGCCGCGGTCGAAACAAACGGGGTCCAGCGTTGGCTCTGCCCTGGCGACAGACACGGTGGCGTCGCCGTGCCCGTGCCCGTGCCCGTGCCCGTGTCGCTGGTAGCGCAGCTTGTATCGCGACGCGGGCCTGAGGCGACGTTTGGCGGCGTGTTCTCGTCGTCGCAGGACGTCTCCTGGATACAGCGCCGCTTCCAATGCACTGCAGAGTGCCGCAGATGCACCGCGGAGTCTGCACATAACGATCAGGTTAGCAACGGACACACACTGCTGGCATGTAGCCGTGAACGTATCCATCAAGGTCGTGGTCCCGGCCGGCTTCCGCCTTCGGCGCCAGATTCGGAAGTGAGCGCCTCTTCGCTCGGGCGGAAAAGATATATACCCAGCAGAATGAAGGGCGCATATGATAGAGTGATGGTCTACATAAAGTTTACAAATACCAAGACAAACCTTTATGATGGCTACACGGCATACTTCTAGGGTAGGGCCGCTTATCGAGACGAAATCTGTGCCTCCGGAGATTTATGCGCGTTTAAGTCGAGGCGTATCTGCTGCATGTAAAGCGGTCGACTAATCTATATTCGGCAGGCGTCCATTCTCTGTTGCTGGCGCCGCAATGTCGTAATTTACGACATAACAAAAATGCATGAGACAAGAGGACTCTTCTGAGAGGGGGTACTGCTCACTGTTTTGACGTATTTCGACGTCGCGGAGATTTATCCTTGAGAACGAGCAGAAACGCAGTGGGTTCTTGGAAATTCAGTCCATTTCCGCCGCAGCTTTAAGTTTGGGTACTGCTTCTCTTATTGTACAAATTGGTTCGTTGCAATGGTGAAGAAGGAGGATGAAGAGGAGGAGCTTCGGGAGGAAGCTTTGGTTGAGTGGGTTTCTCGAGGACGAGCAGCACAGGATTTCACGATGGACAAGATGATCAGTACGGTAGTTTTGCTTTTTGTCTTACAGATACTCACTCTAACTCTTGTGTACTTTCTCATCATGTAGAACTTTGGGATGAAGAAGATGACGGTGGCGAAGAGGAGGAAGATGAAGATGACTTGGCAGATAAACAGGAACTTATAAAGGGTTATCAGGTGCTCGGACCTCTCGTGGATCAAGCGAAGGAAACAGTTTTACAGTTTAAAGAGACGGCAATTGAGGACGGAAAAAGGCGTTGGCTACGGCCTGGAAGTATGCAGAGCTGCCTCCATTACGACGTCGTCGATTGATGCGTCAACATGTTGCTCATGTTCATGAAATGGATGCCGAGACGCAAAAGTACTCACAGATTCATCAACGTGTTGCAGAAGAGATGAAGGATGCTCGTAATATGGAAGAGGAGCTCCGTTTTGGACAAAAGAAGCGAAACAAACGCCACGCTCCTCTTCTGAACCGCTTTCAAGAGTTGAAAGCCGAAGCGAGCAGGATAGAGCAGGAAAAAGTGTTAGAAGAAATCAGGAACATCGTCGTGAACGGATTGACAAGGCGACGAAGGAGAAACATCGTCTACAGCAGGAAAAAGAGCAGAAAGCGGAGAATTGGCTGGTGCAACGTCGACAGCGAAACATGAAATTCTGGCAGAAACAACTCGTGGAAGCACGAGAATTCGCACAGCAGCAGACGCATGAGCGAGAGCGAAAGGAGGAGTTTGACAGGAAAGTGGAGGACATGAAGAAAGAAATGCGTATGGTCGAGGAAGAGGAAAGATGCTCAGCAGGCGTTTGAACGCCTTCAAACCACATCCTCTATTGGGATATTCGATACAGCTTTCGTGCCGGGGAATGGAACTCGGCTGCAGATGGAGGACATCATACGGGTCTTGGTACGTGGGTTACAAAGTAGTTCTTGAGATAGTGGGTTTTATTTTTGATCGAAAGATAATGCTCATCATTCTGATGTGTAAACCAGACGAGCACACGGTGGGGATTTCGACGTCGCGGGGTTTATCCTTGAGAACGAGCAGAAACGCATTGGGCTCTTGGAAATTCAGTCCAAGGTGGCGATGTTGCGTGAGATGCTGGAGCAAGTGGATCAGGCGAAAACAAACCTGGGACTCGACATGAGGACAATTCTCGAACGAAAGGATCACGTGATTCAAGAGATTAAGCAAGTAAGTGCGGAACGGGACAATTTGAATGAAGAACTTGCAGGTCCACCGCGACGAGACCCATCCGAGCTTGAAAAGCAGCAGTTCCACACGTTAGTGACGCGCCGAGCAGTCTACATGAAGCAGCATGGCGATTTAGACTCGCGAATCGCAAACATTCAAAAGCGAACGGCAATCGCCCACCGATCGGAAGCGTCCTTTCTGCCGATGCTGAGAGAAGCGGAAGAAAAACTATCTGAGGTTCAGGCGCAGTTTGATTCGATCGAAAAGATCGCCATGAACTTCCTGTGATAGTTGGAAAAGCCATCTTTCAGCGACAGGGTGTGGTAATTGATACAGGCCAAGCAGCTGAGTGAAATACCAATCCAGGTTCCAAACCCTTCACTACTGACCCAACGAAACTACTGAACCAAGTCACAATGGAGAGCAAGTTTGAGATTTTGAAGAGTGCTGTTGCTCCTGCGAATGAGCATTACAAGAAAGAAAAGATGCAAGCTATCGAAAGTTGGAAAGTAAATGAGTTTCGAGCATTAGCTGAACAGGAGTTAGACAGCGCCAAAGCACGTCTGGTCAAAGTCAGAGATCGCTTCGTGGATCTCCAGACCACCACACTCCGCGGTGACATCGTCCACGCCATCCAGAAGTACCATGTGAGTGCCATATAGTGGACCATATTGCTGGAAATGGTCGCTATACTAACCTCTCTCCATGCTGTAGCAAGATGGCAACAGGTTACGGCAATGTATTTTCCCTTTAAAGGGTCAAATCGAGTGGTGGAGTCACCAAATGCTAAAGAAATCAATGGGTTTGACGTACTCCATTGAACAAAATGGAATAATGCTGGCTGAAGGAGAGACAATAGGGAAGATCACAGGGTGTTTCCATCTCCCAAAGCGCTGTTTCTACAAAATTCAAATGAGCGTCGGTATTCAAAGAACTGCGCTTATTGTCAACGACGAGAACACGGAAGATGACCTGGGGACCCTGAACAGCTCCCAGTATTATCGGAGATTGAAATTATACGTGGTCCTGAAATGGACTCCTTGCAGCAGCACACGTTTCGAGATTTTGGTGGCAAAGTATGGGATAAGGTGTCCAAATTCTCTAGGAGCGAACAATCGTGGACTAATAGTTTACTCTTTCAACTGTGTACGTGTAGGTTCACGAACTGGAGACAACTTGACTTTTGATTTTCCAGGCATGCGTCTCTGTTTTAGTTTGGAGATTTCCCATCGAGGTATCATTGATCCCAAACGCAAGTTGCATCGCTACGTGATAAACAACGTAGTCAGATATGAAGAGCGATTAGAAGATTTTCGAGAAGAGGAAAACGCGTGCGGCTTCTCCAAAAGAGAAACACTTTGTCTCGGAGATGGTCAAGACGATGCGAATGCAGTCAAAGAAGACAAGTAGTCAGCGGGCGACAGAACTTCTACAAGAGTTGATCCAGTGGAGAGAAGCAAAACGAAAATGTGGGACTCCACTTTATTTCACGGCCATTTCCAGCGGTTCAAACGGGCCGAGTATGTGAACATGCTACGTGCTGAGATTAAAAAGGAGGTACGAGCTGTTGTCCGTCAACATGTTTGGTTGAATACTGACTAATCTATGCGTGCACAACTACATGTAGATCGCAGTACAAATCGACTATAGCATTGCTATTCGGCAAGGAAGGGTCAGTGAAAGTGAGATGTTGGCTGCTGGCACTCCTCCGATCGTGGTTGATACTTCGATACATGGGCAAAGAAAAGAAGAGTCAAGGTGGGTCTTGCCCTTGTCTTCAGTTCGGTACTAGAAATTCTAACGCGTTTTCGACTGCAGGATAGAGTTTCAAGCACGGAAATCTGCGTTAATGGAGCCAAAGAGACTGACAGTACAGAGGTTTCTAGGCGACTACTGCAGCTTCAAATCTCAAACTACAATGACTATGGCTGGGGAGTACTGGAAAGAGACCGTGATTGTCGGAGTTCGATATGAGTGGCGTGAAGCCCGAACAAAACTCCATATTATGCATAAGGTACGTACAAAAGTAAGTTTGCTATCCCCGCTACGACCTTACTGACTTCATGTTAGCTATGTGGTCCTTCCAGCTACTCGGAAGATATGATGGAGACAGTAACACATGAGAAGATGGAATGGTTTCACCTGGACAACGCAAATGCAGTTTTCTTGGCTAGCTCGTGTGCTAAGGCACTTCGTCGTAAACGCAAGGAAGAGGCAGAAGCTCGAGTTCTCTTGGTTGCGAAAGATGCAAAACTTGAGCAGTTGCAACAAGAAACACAGAAGAATATTCAGGAGGAGAACGAGTCTGCTATCCTAGAAGCCAAGGAAGATGAGTTCCTGTCTCAACAGATGCGGCGTGAGCTAGAACGCAGAGAAAAGTTGCTCTACGCAGACGCTATTCGACTGACGACATACAATGAGAATATTTCCTCCCAGATTGATTTTCAAGTGCAGAGAAAACTAAACGTACTCGGACAACAAGCCGCTGGAGCTTCTGAGGCGGTGGTGAATGAGGAAAAGGAGAACTTTTGCTCGACAGTTTGTCCAAGGAAAATTAGCGTTAGTGAAAAAACTTGGGAACGAAAAACTAAGCGCGTTGTTAACAAGCGGATCAAAGATCGGAAAGGAGCGAGAGTTCAGGATCCGACAAGAGGGAGAACTCATGAAGGAGGTCAATGAGTCTCGTAATCGTGAGCAGTCTCGGGTCAAGACGGTGTCTGGGCTGATTGGAGGACGACGCCGAGCTGCGTTCTTGATCTTGTCACTTCAAGCAAGACAAGAGGACTCTTCTGAGAGGAGGCCATGGCGCAAGATGCACACGCAACACGTTTACCGTGCAGCGTTGTCCGCGCTCACTATCTCCATAGCCTTTATCTGCCCGCTTTCTGCGTTCCGCATCATGAAGCTTTCAAGCTGCAATTGAACAAGTCTTCAAGTGCGAGCATCTCGAGCTGAAAGCGTGGGGTACGAAGTATGACTTCGGCTTGAAGTGCAAGAAGTGTGGGAAAGAAATGTCCAAATCGTGTGATGACCCCGACCAAGCTCGAGGAGGAGACACAGAACGCGATGAGGATGTCCGAATTCACCGCGCACAAACCAGTAGTGGTATCGCGTTCCGGTTCAAAGATGCAGACCATCTTAGTAAGGTTGAGAACGAACGTCTCCGGCTGGAAAAAGAGGCTCGATCGATAGAAGAACAGAAAGCCATGCTGTATGATCGCCTGAACCCCAAGTCTATTGACGATTTTAACTATCGCCATGGAATCAATCGCGGGACACTGCTTGGAAATGCTGTCAGCTCGGACCCATTGTATCCACGATTGGTCCAGGATATTCATCGGTCATCGCACCAGGACGAAATTCTCTTCCACGGACGACTTCGCAATGTCAACTTTCGCATTCAACAGATCTTCGGCCAGCATGCTGAATGTACCAATCGACTTGGGATACAGGTAATATGAAGTGATTGGCAATGACTACGCTAATCCTAATCCTTACGCTGATCATTGAATGTGTAGCGTGCCTTTTAGAGAACGTTCAGCTCGAAAACGAGACCGTACTCGAGGAAGCTTCCCTAATCGAAGCTGATCATGCGCGAACTGTGGCTCTGATTGAAGAAGATGAAGCAGTATTGAAGAACTTAATGGAAGCGAAAACGAGACTAACCGCAACTAAACAAAACGAGAGGTACGCTCCATTGAACTCTGATGTAGGTTGAGGACAACTAATCTCATTAGGTGTTTAGGCGGCAAACTACGCGATTGAAGGTGTCGAAGAGGAAGCTGAGTTCTCCGAGTTTCACGCTCCTGCGCTTATCAAAAGTAGTGATGAGATGAACGCTGTCTACCAACGTATTAAAGCCGAATTCGAGTTCGTCGCCCATCAGGTTGTGACTTCAAAGGAACGACTTGAGAAAGCTGTTGCAGAACGCAACAAAGTCGACGAGTTGGTGAACCGACTATACTGTCGAACTCAGAACTCGATACTGCGAACAAAGTATGGGTTTGTCAAGGTGAAGTACTATCGAGTGAAGGATAGCTGCGTGGTGGTGACACCGCTAGAATGGGAAGCAACACTTTACATTCCCATGGACGAGATTCTTTCCTACGAAGCCACGTACAGGGAGGAAGAGTGCTTTACTATGGCCGATGAAGATGACAGAACACACAATTTTGTGCGAATAGAGCGAGAGATGGAAGTCTCCGAACGTCGCAAAATGGAGATTGAAGAGAAGCAAATTCGCGAAATAATGGCGTGGCGTGCGAAGAAAGAAGTTGAGGAAGTCCTACTGACAAAGGTGATTTGTCAAGACGAGTTAGAGTCTCAGTTGGTGTACGAGATGGAGGGACGAAAAACTAGTCTTGAATCTGCTCATAAAGAGGCGATGAAGCTTCAGCGACGAGGTCGGGTATACCCTTCTCGAATACGACGACCACTTTCACAACGTCCTAGTCGACTGGATGCTAAGCGAGTTGCTCGAGCAAGTGAAAAACGTTTGGCCATGGCTAGCATTGAGCAAGCTCTGCTAGCGAAGGAGAATCAACTGAGGCAGGAGAGTAAACGTGAACGCGACGCTATTGCAGTGGAAACTTTAACTCGTGAGGTATTTGGTGAATTGTTAGGAGATGCCATCAAAGTGCTCTGCAAAGAGCGGCTTCAGGAGACGAAACACGAAGCTGAAGAACTTCTTCGTTTGAAAGGGAACGCCATCATCACGACTAATGGTCAAGCAATGGTTCAAGGTGCAGTCGTTGCGCAACTGCTGGGGCTTGATCGGCTGTGGGTTGCAAGGAAACAGAAGTACACTCTGTTGTATGCCACCTGGGGCCACGAGTTTGCTAAGCTGCAGTTGGTTCGAAATGAGATGGCACGGCGTGAAGTACTTCGACGCCTTGCAGAGGAAGATAGACTTCTACACGAGGCTCGACGCAAGGAAATGCTGGCCGAAGAACGTTTGAGTCGGAAATTCTACGTCGAAGAAATAGTGCTTTGCATGCAGGAGAGGAAGGCGATGACAAACGCGGAGATGGAGATGAAGGAATACATTCGACAGCTTGAGCTCGAGGCTATGAAGTCGAAGTACTCGAGAATGGTCGAAGATAGGAATCGCGTGAATGACAAAGCCGCTCGTCGTCTTGAGATTAAGTTGGGAAAGAACGAACAGCATCGCTTACATCGTGAATGGAGGCAAATGAAGACCGAAGACGAGTTGTCGATGCAGATCCGCGAGAAAGAAATCGCTGAGGTTTTAGCTGAAGCCCTGGAGCGTCAGTTTGAAAAGTACCTCGCTGATCAGTTAGTACAAGGAAAAGTTACAGCCGAAATGGAGGCAAGTCGTCTAGCTGATAAACTGCGTGAGGCTAAAAACGCAGAACCTTCGAGATGAAAATGGTGCAGGAACGAATGATCGCGACAGTGGAGACATTCTACGCACTTTCGCGCGCGGACGTAGAGTGGATGGACGCTATTGAAAGGGCCAAGTTTTGGGAACACCGAGTGCTACCGCTTGAACAAAATATAAAGCTAATGGAGCCTGAAGTCAAGCGAATACAAGAAGAAAGGGAGCATGTTGTTAATGATGCCAAGTCCAAGAGAGAATACGCTGACAAGTGCAGAAAGTCCTGCAGCTGTTCAGTGCTCGACAACTGAGATGAATTCCAGCTGGAAGTGCGATGAGGTGCGCGCTCGCCTATTAATAGATCTTGGAACTAGATTATTGGAATTGAACAGTGTTTTCTGCAAGGAAAAGCGTCCTCAGCTGAATGGCTTGAGAATGACGACGCCGATCTTTTCCAGCCGCAGGTTCTAGAATGGGGAAGAAGTTCTTCCTCATTCTAGAATCTGCCGCGTGGAGGAAAGATGGTGAAGCTCTTCTGTGCTATCGTTGGTGTGGCAGGAAACGCGTTTGAGGTGGACATCGACGAGCGCGTCGGTGTCAGCGTTGAAGAAGGCGATCAAGGAGAAGATGACACGATCAAGGGAGAAGCCGACGAGCTGCAGCTCTTCCTGGCGAAGACGGCGGGCGGCGCGTGGCTGCCAGACGACGATGACCTGGACAAGATGCTGCAGAATAAAGTTGACACATCGAAGATGAAGAAGCTGCGCGCGTCGTGGAAGTTGAACAAGCCAACCCTGTTTGGGCCAGACGTTTCGCTTGGAGAGGACGTGGTTCACGTGCTGGTGGTGGTCCCCCTCCGCAAGAGCAACCTCCAACCGAGGCTACTCTCTCTAACAAGAAGCGAAAGCTGGCTGAACTGAAGGAGGACATTACGCCGTCCTCGTTTGCGAAGTGTAAGGGGAGAAACGGTTGGGTGAAATGGTTGAAATCATTCAAGGGCCAAATTGAGTGCCATCGCGTTGAAAATTTGGACGCCAAACCGTCGATTCCTGTTGTGCTCTTGAACAAAACGTTCGCCAGATTTGAGGAAAATTGCAACCAGATCGAGTTCGACGAGAAAGACTGTAACTTTGCGAGGCAGCTGTGTCTTGGTATGTCCGCTCCTTACGAAAGCGAAGCAGAATTGGCGGAGACGGCGCGGGGGCTGCTGACAGAATATCTGCTCGCAGACTATCCCGCCTCGACGATTACTCCGGCAACTGTCAATGGATCGGTATCAGATGGTTCCTATCGTTTTGGAGAAACGCTGCTGCTTAATTTGGAATGCAAACTCCAGAAAGGAGATGGTGGTGGGGATCCAACGATGCAAAATATCGCGTACTACATCAAGAACTTGCCAGACGTGGTCGACCGTCAATTCCCGTGTTTCTTGGTGGATATTTGTGGACCACTCATGAGCGTGTTTGGAATCGTTAACACGGGGGACGAAGATGCGATTTGTGAGCCGCTAGCTACGAGTTTCCCTCTACTTTTCTTCGATAACGAGAGAATGATGGTGTCGTTGACTCGGTTGTGCGCGTCATTGAAGACTGCTCTGCAAGAGCTGACGAATGATCTCAGTAGTACCGGTAGCCGTCAAAATCGCGCGCCTGCAACTAACATCAGTCGCTTGGGGTTCCCGTATAAAGATTCTGTCGAAGTCAACGGATCAGCAATCTCATTTCAATATCTCACAGTCGTTCAGCGGTACGTTTTCAACGCGCGTGGTGGTGAAAACGACGTCATTGTCAAGTTCGCTAAGCGATACGGGAAGGAAGTCCATGAATATTGTTTTGAGGCCGGATTTGCCCCCAAACTATTGTACTGTGAATCCTTACCAAATGATTGGGTGTTCGTCGTTATGGAGCAACTTCCGTTGGTTTCCCTCCGTCAAGCCAAATTGGACGGCAATGGTGGGATGATCAGTATCCAGCTGCTCAAGATCAAGAGCACCCTCGCAAAGGAATCTTTCGTCCATGGCGATCTTCGTGAGAGTAATGTGATGTGGGATACGTCCAAGAACCGAGTCGTTTTGATCGATTTCGATTGGTCGGGAAGGGATGGTGTCAACAGATATCCACCATTTATGAACCCTGAAGTACCATGGCCGCAAGGAGCAGCGTCTGAGAAACCACTTCAGGTTAAGCATGATGAGTATTGGTTTGAGGTGATCCGCTGTCAGCTGTGATCGGAAGTCATTGGCAGTCGCTCGGCGACCGGATTTGTGACGAGAACCCGAGGAGCGAGGCAGAAGCAGCGGGCATACCGCCATCAAGCCCGAAGCATCATCCGTGCGACGGTATCCAAGAACTGTAGGAGCTCAATTAGTGGTCGATCTGCTTCTATCGGATAGGGCAGAGCGTAGAAGATTGCGCACCAAGGTTCAAAATACGTCCGCATTACAATACAATAATCTTGACTAAGCTTAGTACATATACGTGTTATTGGTTCGCGGGCTGCTGGCAGGGCTCCCGATTATAGCAATGCTATAATAGCATGGTCTATTATTTCAAACTCAAAAGTTCTTTTTCACCTTCCTTTGTAATAATTTCCTTTGAAACCATAAATATATTTATTTCTGCCAACCATGAAGACCATACCGTCAAAATTCCAACCGCGTCTGACCAAAGTCCAACAGTACCGGTAAGAGGCCAAAATCAGTTTTGTGCCATTTTTTTCTGTTTAATGACACGCCGCACACCACCATTCGCTGCCACATGCTCATTCAGCGTTTGGAGCCGCAGCAGACCGAAGCAAGCGTGGAGACCAGCGTGGAGGCTGTGCGTCGACGGACCGCCGCCCCGAGCGGCGTTCTTCAACAAGGCCGTGGCAGCTGCGCCGCTGGCGGTCGTGAACATGACCAAGGCTGCACACGGGAGCAAGAGCAAGGAGGCTGCTTCGTGGGCGACACTTGGGCTCGCCCGCTGCGTGCATGTGCTTGCGTATTGTGACGGTGCGCGTGCGCCTTTGTGCTTACCCATGACGGTGCCTCCGGGTGGGGGACCAGCGTTGCTGCAGGCCGGTTCGAATCCGGCCATCGTCTTTCTCTCAACTATGTTTGTTTTGCTTTGTGATATTTTATTTAGGCTATTGCTTGGGCTGGAGGCGAATGAATGCAGGAAGAGCAGAAGCAGGTGTCGGGTCGACGATGCTTCCAGCGTTGGCCCGCTCGTGGAATTGAGCGGTGTGCAAGTCGAGCTTTCCTTCTTTGTGAAGCTTGCGAAGAGCTTTGATGACCGTGCCGACTGCAAGTGCTGGCGATCCATTCGATTTTAAGAAGTCTAGCGTGTTATCCTGTGCTTTCACTCCAGCGCTCAGCACCTCGCTCTTGAAAGCATCGGATGTTTCGTCTAGTGCGAACCCAATCGGTAAGAACAGCATCATATACTGACGGCGTGTCTAAACTCGTACAGCATTGTCTTTTTGACAGATCGCGAGGCATATACACGGGGCTCCGACGTAAACTACTCAAATCAGACTGCAGATAGCGACTGCGAGCCCTTCTTCTTCGAGCGCACGGTTTTTGCACCTGCTGGACTGTTGAGATGACTGATGGTGGACCCTTGTTGGGTTGCTCGCCGGTTGCTGGTGCAGATGCCTGAGTGTGCAGCCGTGACTCAAGTGCTAACTGCCGTTCTTCAAGCCTTTGTTCTGTAGGATGAGAAGTTGGATCTGCTCGGACTGCTCCTTGACAATCGCAAGTACCGCCGAGGACTCACAGCCGCAACTACGAGGACTAGTTGGGTCTGGAGGTGGGGTGAAGGCGCGCCTAATAGTGGCACTCCAGGCCAACACCTCTGCTTAACCGATCGATCTTGCTGACATAGCCTCGCGTATCTTCATGACGAGCGCACTACCCTCTGCAAGCAGCAGCACGTCAGGGTAGTGCATTATTAGCGTCGCAGCCAAGCACTCGGCCACAGTTTCGTCAAGATTGAGCGCTGCATTTGCAAACGCTAGCGAGCTCGTGAGCAGCAGAGCTTGTAGCGTTTGGGCACGGTCGCGACATGGGGGTTCAAGGAAAAGCAGGAAGGAAGTCGGGCACCTTCTTTCGGTTCCACCCGCTCAAGACTCGGGATACCTTCTGGTCGGCCTGCGTCGTGCCCAGCATGTAGCCAAACGCTTTGTTGACACGGTCCAGCTGCCAGCCGCCGCGCTCGATGATCCAGTTCTCGGCCACACTGCCGTCGTTGGCGTGCATGGCCGCACCCCGCCTAAAGGAGTGCGAGGTAAGCCCCGAGGTAAGTCGGATCTGCCTCTCTTGTGCTACTTGCTTAACTCTAACCAGCAAACGATTGACGTATGCTTGTGCACCAGGTACAGAGCGCTTGCCCGATGCCGTTGGTCTTCAAATCGTCGTCCGCCTCCAGCAGCTCGACGAGGGTCAAGTCCTCAACATCGCTCGCAACAGCAGCGCTCCGCTTCGTGGACTGAAACTGGGGAAAAGCGCTTGGTGGGCGCCGTCTGCATTGTGAGTGCGGCAGCCAAAGTAAAAGTGGGCAGGTTAGGAAAGATGCTGGATCTGTGAACAGCGAGATGCCCTGTAATAAAGCTGTCTTGACCCGCTTGAAGCGGAGAAAGAGTACTCCACCTAACAGAGCAACAACATGTTAGTCTAGTATGAGTCTGCAAATAGCAATTCACTGAAATGGCTTACCAGGTAGTACCGAGAGCTGTTGTTTTTCGAGTTGCTCTGCACCCGAGCTACGTCCATACAGATACCACATCATCACTACTAAGGATGCATTTAGATAGACGTCATCCGCAGAGCCAGACGTATACAGAAGCAGAACGATACTTTCTAAGTCTTTTTTGGAGCATGGCGGTGCTTTCTTTTCAAAGACACCATCCTCGCGCTTGGTACAGAACTTCCCAAGTCCAGAAAGAATATTTTGCAGCTGCGGCTTCACTATTGCACCCTGTCTTGGATATTTGTCCAGCAACCAGTTTTTGACGTTACCAAAGTAGACAAGACACGTATTCGTCGTGCGAGCATTGTCTGTCGATCTAGCTAGGGAATATGCATACTTGTCTAACATAATTTTTAATATCTTACCGGTCTCGTCGGTACCGATTAGCTCGAGAGCTTTGTCGAGTGTCATGTCCTCAGCATGCAGAAATGCTGTAAACGAATTTATTGCTGTTACCCGCGCCTTCTTGTTGTTGGCGGGTGCCAACGACGCGATGGACATGACTTTAGCTCTCTCCTTTTCTGCTGTGAAGGCGCAATTACCGCAGCAAAGTCAGAAACCTTGGTATATTGTTAGAATATGCATTCATATGAAGTTTTGTATTGAATAGTAAATATTGTCAACATATTCCAACTAAATATGGTCGGATTGGTCGGAACATCGCAATTTTTCACAAGCTCAAATGATTGGGCAAAAATACTGAAACACACCGCTCTCATTGGTGGGACAGGCAGTGAGAGCATAGAGTATTCCACCCTTGGTTGGAATAGAGTGGATATTATACCATACCATAAAATATCGGACCAGAGGATCTCATCGGACTTATGTACGACACACAGATTTTCTAAGGATAAGCAACGTGCCAAAACTTTTAGCTGGTACTAACTTTTGCCGCGTTTAGGGAGACAAAAGATGTGAAAGTTTAAATGAGTCCCTTTCCGCCCAGTTTATAGGCGGTAGGAAATGGCCTGAAATGCCCTCTGGGCTGAGAAAATCGATCCTTTCTATTTGTATGAATTTTAGCTCTAGAGCCATGTGCTCGAGCCGGTAAATTCAATAATGATACCCGATTTCCGGGATCGTTCGGATAATTAGGCATCTGTCCGGATATCAAAAGACAGACCATCACTATTATGCGTGCCTATTAATTGCTTATTAGCCAGTTAAAACTAGGTACTTAGGCTTGGATAGACATGCAGCGAGCCAGTGGCTAATCAGCTTCCCACTTTCTACCAAGCTGTCGCCGACGGTGGGTCCCCTTCCTCGCTCTCTCTTTTTCATCGCTACTGCGAAGACGTCCTCCACAGTCTCCAAGTCCAACACAGGACCTGACCCCCCCAACAATGTAGCTCAACTGGAAGAGCGCAGGGCTTCGGCCCTGAGGTGCCTGTTCAAATCGGGCCATCGTTATTTATCATTTTTGTTGGAGGCCACGACAAGGTCAATCTTCAAGACGTTGATTTGGTAGGCCACAATGCGACGGGTTGCGCGTATGTTGACGGTGGTATCTGCGTGCTACAATAGATAGAGTATATGCGTTTGTGACTCACTTGATCTGGTTACTTGCTAACAACCTCGAGTACGTTTTGCGTGTAGCCAGGAGACGGGTCTTGAATTGCAACTGTGTTTAGCAGCTGACGGTGGCGATGGATGGCGGCGTTGAGAGCACCGGCGCTATGCAGTCGCTGGAGATGCTTGAGAACGGCGCTGGAGCCACATGAGGTGATGCTGTGCGTTGACTTCAGGTACGTCAGAAAGGCACCCTCAGCGCGTTTACCAACCTCCAGCACTCGATCACGGTAGTCTGCAGCGTCTTGGTTGAGGACGAAGCCGTCTGTGAGGAAAAGCTCCATGAATGCAACGAGAAGCTTTGCCTTGCTGTTTTGAAGCCCCCAGTTTCCAGCGTGGCTCGAGTGCATACCAGGTAAACCAAATCGTGTACAGGTGCGTTACAGATCCTCAGCGCTGTTTCTTCTTGGGTGTACTCACATTCGATGTGTCTTCCGCTAGCTGGTTCCTTTTGTTCGCAGCTGGTTCCTTTTGTTCGTAGCTGGAGCAGGATCGCCGTTCAGCTTTGCCTCAAGCATGTCCATGCGCGCGTCTTGTCGCTTGGAATTGTCGATAATGTGTTTAATGACAGCGGCTTGGTGATCGATGATCTTCTGCTCATGGCTTGGGGTACTTGGTTTAATTTCGTGGTCGCTTGGTGGTGGAGCAAACTGAGATTTGTTCGTACAGGAAGCTGCTGATTCGACAAGGTGAGTCGACCACGCGAGAAGGTCTGCAAACGAGCAGCCAGCGAGTACGACGCAAGATTCGAGGCGCTTCACGGCCGGACTCTTCGGACTCAAGGCCTTCAAGACGGGTAATGACGGACGACGAACGCAGTAAGGACGTCAAGGACCTTCTCGTTGACGTTGAAGCTCTCTGTCCCAAGCTGTGAGCACGTCGCGAACAGAGCACGCCGGAGCTTACCGATGGTCTCCAGCGTATCGGAGTCGAAGCTGGAGAGGACTTGGAGCGGGACATCAGTCGTGGGTTTATATCCGCTAAGTACCTTGGCAATCATGTGATCTTCTCTGCTGGTGTTGAAAATGTAGTTGAAGCCTTTGTTTGTCGTGCTCAGGTTCCACGATCCGCGGTCGAATATCCAGCGCACAGTCATCATCTCGCAGCCATTGGCATGCTGGAGCCCCCGCCGCGGCGGAAGGAATGCGACGTCAGCATGGATGATACACCAGCGGCAGGTGCAACGCGGTCCAGCACGCGGTTAACATGCGCGTAAATCGTCGGCGTCCTGTTCACACGAGGAACAGCGGTTGGAGTCGCAAGGCCGAGGGTCGCTGGCGGTGCGTTGAGGAGCTCTACGAGCGGCACATCAGGGGACAGCGTGACAGGAGTTTGCTCGGCTTGGTCTGAGAGATTCTCGATGAGAACTGCGCACGGCGCGGCTTGGACGATCAGTGCGAGAGCGACGGCGAGCAGGGGGCACGTGCCAAAGTCAGCATCAGGGAAGAGTGACAGCCCTTGCTCTTCGGACGTCTTCACGCGGACAAGTCGGAGGAAGAATACGTCGGCGGCATCGATGGAGACGTTTCGTTTCCGGATCATGGACAAATCTGACGCCCGTCCGAAAAGGTACCAGAGGAGACACAGGAGAGCAGCATCTTGGTAGTCACTTTCCAAACTTGCATTGCTATACAAATACACAATCATTCTTTTCAAGTCAGCTTTGGTACATGGTGGAGCTTTCGATACAAAACCACCACCATTTCTTTTCAAGCAGAACTTATCAAGATTCTTTCCCATTTTAAGCAGCCGCGATTCTAGCGACGCTCTGTGTTTAGGAAATTGCTCTAGAAGCCAAATCTTTGCTTGACGATAGTACTGCATTGCAGTGTTTCGTGCTAGCACTTTGCCCTTCTTTCCTTCGCTAAATGCAAGATACATACCAAACTTATCCATGACACACACAAAACTTCTTCCGCTCTCGTCTGCCTTTTGCATTTCCGTATATACTCCTCCTCAACTTCCTCACCCTTCAGAAACTTGGAAAACGCTGCGATAGCAGTCACCTTTGCACGTAGTGTATTGCCGGGCTGTAGTTCCTCCAAACCCATAGTAGTGGTCCGATAGTGGTCCGATAAAGAGAAATATGAAAGTGATACGCCCAACACTTGAAAATCGTAACAGCGTACACATATTTTACGTTTTTATCGGACTTGATAAGTCCGATCGACTGGTGTAGAGGACTCACCGAGCCCTACCATATCTGATTGGTTGAAAGTAAGTGTTATCTATCATTTCATTGGCTGATATACATTTCTGGAATTTCATTGGCAGAATCCCACCTATACAAAATTTAAGTATGGTCCGATAAGTGATGATATTCATCCATAACATAATTTATTCTGGACACTCCACCACATAATTTATGGCGCCCAGTCTTCGTCCTAGTAAAGTCGTTCAAGCTATCAAATCCGTTGTCAAGAGTTTCTAAGCGAGGCGCTACGTAGTATGTGCTTGTACTCCCACATAAACATCTCCAGTTAGATTTTCAGGTGCAATGTAACGTCAACTAGCGCTTCATTATGTATTGTTCACTGCAGTAAGATGACATAATTTATGTTTCGATTTCAGATTGCTCATGCCATTATTTATGTCGGAGGAGGCCTCCTCAAAATAAAAATGCCATAATCGGGCGATTATGTCATGCCTATTTATGAGGACAGCATTAGAAAATAAATAATGCCGCACAGGAAGGCAAACCTGCTGCATAAATAATGTCATGTCAAGCTAGCAGTACATCAATTATGTCATTATGACAGCTATGACCTACGTTGCAGTTGCTAGTCCATCTACAGTGCTGGCATCCCAATAACTACAGGAGTTGTTCCAGCGTGATGGGCGCTGCGAGCGTATGCGAGCTACGCTAAAGAATCGCTCAACCACATTGAGGTTGGTTATTTTTACGCAACTGCGTGAAAATAGCTTTGAGACTAGGAGGGAAAGATGAAACCAACGCGAAGAATAGGAGCGGTAGGAGCGTTAGTTTCCAACTTTCACGTTCGGATTAACCCGCCACGCCACACCCTGGCAGTGAAGGGCTACAATGCAAGCGTTCAAATTGTGCTGGTGTGGCGAAGCGCCTAATAAGATTGGCGGACCGGCTACGAGAAAGACGGGTCAAAGATGAGAAAAGCACTATCGCCGATTCCGCTAAAGAAGCTTTTCGTGTGCTAGAAGACTTCCGTGGTGCGGCGGACGAAGGTGAGAGCTCCGATCAATTCTTCGGCGCTGTTCAACAGACGACAGATTGCTACGGGATGTGATGTTCATCAAAGTACATCGCCAAGTGGATGATGTTGGACACGAGATCCAGCCTAGATCTGCACGATCGGATAGGCCAAGCAACTTCGGGTTTTCAGCGCCATTGTGACCGCAACAATGATGGAAATAGCGCGTCGGCCGGATCCCCAAGAAAGTTCTCCGGAAATTACCAGTGCAGGTTGATCCTGCTTCGGAAACCCACGTAAGTTGTGCGTGCGTTATCTTCCTCAAGCGGGATGGGTGAGGATGAGGATGGAGTGTGTCCAAGGAAACACGGGCATTTTGTGCCTTCGAAGTTGCCGTCCATCGTCAAAAATAAAATTAACAGGCGCTTCGGGGTCTGAATAACGAGCACAAGCAATTATGACTCAGTCGGACTGGTCCGGCAACGACATTATCACTAAACGAAGGCCTACGAGCCCCGTCATCGTCGGTGATCACCCGCGAAGCCGATCAGGAAGCGGGATATCAAGTTGCCTTTACCGCTAACGCCCTAATCAATTCAAGTGATACAGTGTCAATGGTGATGCCCAAGCTAGACCCGTCTGGATTTAACAAACATCCAACATTCGCGCGCACTTCTATCCGGGTGGACCGAGCATCGAGCAAGGTCGACAAGATAACTTGTGTGCAGTTAGCGGATTCTACCGTTCAACGGACGGATGAGGGTCTTCAGCTGACTGCTGGTGGCACAGGTAGTTGTCGACCAAGGATTTGGTGTATCACAGCCGTAGACGCAAAGAGCAAGCCCAACAAGGTATCCTGCACCCGGTTCGCTGGACGACCTACCGATTTAGTAGATTCGAAGTTGCGGTCAGCGGAAGGTGTACGTGGTTGTTGGTTGAGACCTTGTCGTCACGCAAAAATCAAATTATCGTTCGCATCGGCGCGCCGGATTCAAGCAGATCCGGAAGAGTATTTACTTCGAGCAGAAGCCAGAATTTCAAGTCTGCACCGGAGAATGGGTCTCGTCCGATCGAGGAGCAACGAATCGCCACTGTTTGTCATTGATCAGGCAGCTTGTGAGTCACTATCCACCGTTATCCACAATCACAACATGTTCCTTGAAGAAGCCACACAGTTTGTTCGTGGTGCAGATAGGGTGGACAGCAGACCCAACAAAGCTCTCGACCCTAACCGACTGAGAGTCGTTCTTGAAGGCTACCTGCATCTGCTTGTTCAGATTGCTGTGAGCGGTATCGACGTGGAATGGAAACAAGGTCCAGTTCCGCGACCTCCACCACCGAAGAATCACGGGTCATGTCGCCGGTATTTACCTGCCATTACAAGAAGCATCCATGACGGACAAGACTCTGGTCAATACCTTATTGTGGACGCTGACATTCTCGGTCGATGGCCAGAAGTCATTTGTAGTCCTCTTGGTGCTATGGAGAAGAAAGGTGTCGATCCGCTGGAAGAGGCTCGCACAATTCACGACTTATCTTATCCAAAAGATGACTCCGTGAATGCAGCATTTGTTGCCAAAAATCAGGTACGAGTCTGTGGCAATTATTGCTCGTCGCATCGAGAACTTAGTTCAAGGCGGGCATGCTGGACGTATTCGTATTCTCAAGGGAGACGTAAAAACTGCGTTTCGTCACCTCCGGACTCGCGCTAACCAAGTTTTCAGAATGGCCGCCTCTGTGAAGGAACTCGGCATTCTCGTGATAGACATGTCGGCTCCTTTTGGCTGGTCAGGGTCGCCACCTTGCTAAGCATACTTTGGCCGAGCAATAACATGGCTCATGGGAAGCAACTCGCCAGCTTCGGTATCTGATTCCGGCGACTCGGACCCCTTCTTTCCGTATGAGTGGGTCGACGATCATATCTTGGTCGAGCCGGACGTCAACGACCGGCTAGAACTGGCTGAAGCTACTTTACGCCACGCAATGTTCGCTGTGTTAGGGCCACGCTCAATCAAGGAAGGAACATTTTCTGAGTGGAGTGTCGAAATTGTTGCCCTAGGTCTGAGGTGGAACACCGAGCGATGCACTGTATCCATTCCAGATGAAAAGGTCGTTAAAGATCGTGTCATGGCGGTGCAGCGGTAACGCCTCCAAAACAGAGTTATTCAAGTTACTGGGCTCGCTTCGCCACGTTGCTACCTGCCTACGAACAGCCAAGCCTTTTATCAAAGACTACAGTCGCAGTGTAACTCAGCACCATGGTTCGGCAGAATCCAACTGTCAGCAGGGGCGAAATCAGACCTGGTTTGGTTTCAACACATCTTGAGTCATGGCTGCTTCGCTGAATTACCACTTGCGATGTTTGGAGAGCTGCCGAAACCGGACGTAGAGATCTATATGGAATCTTCCAATATCGGTCTAGCGGTTCTTGATCCTGCCTGCAACTCGTTTCTACAGATTAAGTTTGACGCTGAGGAGAAATCGCTCATTGACCAAGTCGACAGCGGTCAAGACGGATTTTCCATCAACGCCACGGAACACCTGTGTATAGCTTTCGCGGTGTGGGCCTGGGGATCTAAATGGAGTTCCCAATCTGGTGGACGTACGCTCCACATCAAATGCTGGAGTGATAATGCTGCAGCAGTGAGCTGGTGCAATCGGTTGCCCTCACATAACGGGTTCAGCCAAGAAATTAATCGAGCGATCGGGCTAGCAGAAGCGTATTTCAATCTTCGAGTATTAGCCGATCACATTCCTGGGTCGACAAACTGGATGGCGTATGCAGCTTCTCGAGCATGGACCGAACATTTCCTATCTCGCTGGACTAATTTTTCTCGTCATGGATGCAGCCACCAGTGCCGCAAGAATGAAGGAAAATCTACATCAACTTCTCGAATCGCTGCAATCCAAGTCGCTGGCCACGACGTCTTAGACCAAGTACGAGAGCACGTGGTCGCAGTGGAGTGAATGGTGCGAGCAGCTGCGATTCCCGAAGTGGCTACCAGAAGACCCCCAAAGACACTCGTACCAGCTTGCCCTCTTCGCCACGTATTGTTGGCCCTATGGTTGAGAAAAGCTGGGGTGAGAAACTCTGCCTCAACCGTGCTCTCGAAAGTCAGCCACGTCGCGTGGCATCATAGGCGAACACTCGGCTACAACGTCGGACTTCTGCCTGGCCATCACCTCGCAGTCACGGGGATGAACTGACCACCCAGCAAGCCCATCTCCGGTTACAACCAAAATCTTCAAACACTTGCACGAGTACCTCGATTTCAGATGCCCAGCACCGAGTCATATGGGGGCTTCGGTGCTGACTTCTTTTGAGAAGATCCGAATACCTTGCTCAAGGTTCCAAGGTACACCACTTCGCGATTCGGCGAGCGGATGTAAAATTCGTCGACGAGGGCGGAGATGAAACCCACACGATATCAAGGCCTCCACTGCGCTACGTTTCCGCGGAAGCAAGTCCGATCCGTTTGGTATGGGCACCTCACCAGATATAGCTAAGTCAGGGCATCGATGGTGCTGTCCGGTCTTAGCAACATGGTATCTTGTGCAGCATCACGAAGCACTCGGAATCGATGCAGAAGAATTATTGTGCAAAGTCGACGCAACGCGCAATTGGCAAGTGCGGGATGTGGTGAGAGCAATCAAGCACGCTGCCCACCTGGCGGGCTGTGACGCTCACGAATATGCGTCTTCTCCGCGAAGTGGCGGAGCTACAGCGCTTTTCGACGCGGCGTTTCATAGCCTAGCATTAAAACTGTTTGGGAGATGGAAATCAGACGCTGTTGAGCGCTACACAAGGTTAAGTAGCCAACGGACATAGCGGATGGCGTCGAAAATGCTGGTGAAGCCCTCATTGCAACAATATTAAGCCCCCACGCCCGGATACCCCGGCAGTGGAGAAAATACAATGCAGCTTCGACTTCTTGCGCCGTTGTCGGCACGCCCCGAATCGTGAGTGACTACGACTGAAATTTAGAGACCACGACATTGACATGAGCCAAACTCACTCCAATCACTAATAAAGTCAAAAAGCCTGTGGCGTGCTAGTTCAATGTTCACGCAACATCTATGAAAGTTTCCTTCCAATTTATAACAATAGAAGCCGGCTCCATCGACCGCACTATATTCACTTTGCTATTTTGTAGCGGCCAACTCGTATACCGGTACGTGCAACCATGATATGAACATGGTCAAGACAACATGGCTGGGACTCTGTAGAGCACACATCGCGACGTGGGTGGTTCTGTTGTCCGGCAGAATTATACATTTTCAACGCAAAACTAGGAAACCATGCACTCAATTAGCAGCCCTCCGTCGATATGTTTCAACCTGAGTATCTTGATGAAACGTAACTACAATTCACCGCTCCTCATGTTCGTCTCCCTACGCTGGACCACCACGATTTTAAAACCCATTCTTCTAAAAGCAATTACAACATTTGGCGTACTGGTAGCTTCCAAATGGCGGGCTCCAAGCGGCGAGCCTCCGCAAACGCGGTGAAAGCCTCAACTGTAGAAACATGATGCTGATACGTGTTTTAATCAAAACAGCTCACCACCATTTCATTTGAATTTCAGAGCTCGCCTGGGCACTATTATAGCCTTGTTTACAATGTGAATCGTTGACTTCCACCATAAATCGACTTCAGGAGAAATTGGCGAATTTTCATGCTCATAGTTCTAATAGGAGGATCTTTAAATACCTCAGTGCAGGCAAACAGAAAACAAAGACACGTTGCCGTTCACTGTTGTATTAACGTCGTCAACGCATGGAAACCATCTGGATTAAAACAAAAAGAACAGAAAGGGCCAACATGCCGCCAGGGCCGCCGAAAATAGCATGGCCATAACAATAATGGTCCATCATACATGTATCATAAATAAATGTATTGCTGGCTGTTGACCCAGCATTTATCATAATTTATGCAGCGAGTCTACTCAATGTCATAATTTATGTTTGAAATATTACCCAATATTTCATTGAAGAAAAAGGTGAGAACTATTAATATCTTGGACCAACGGCAAGCCTACCAAGATTTTGGTAGGCTCGCCGTGATACATGCTATGCTCCCGTAATATACTAATATTTATTCTAACAACTTGTGCAACAGGTTCAAGAGCTGACATTGTTCACAGCCCTGACTTCGAGTCAGGCTGCGTTCGTGTCATGTGCGGCAAGACCAGCAGACTTATCTGGGTCGAGATGGCCGCGCTACAGCCATTCTCTCCGAGTACACACCAGAGCCGTCCGATGAAGGCGATGAAGGTTCCTTTGTCGAGCGCTCACAGAAGCGCCATCGCCTAGCAGCAGTGCGATATGCTGCGCAACATTCAACCATTTCTGTCGTCGTCGTTAAGTCGATTCAGGGGCGTGCTGTCGCCAGTGTGGTGTAGCGGGATCAGCCAAAATCCTGTTAAGGCCAGATCCGACTTCCCACTGCGCCCAGACACCAACAAACGGAGGGGTCCCCGATGATCCGTGATCTGCTGAACTTGGTCTCACCTTGTGTACCCGTTGGTGGGCTGGATCTGCTCTCTCTGGACTCCGAAGATTGCAGTGACAAGAAGTCTTGAACGTCCTGGCGGGACGCGGGGACGGGGTGGAGTAGCGCGGAAGTCTTCACGCTACAGCCGAGTATATGGCTCGATCGGGTGTTGTCGAGAGTCGATCGAGGGCTTGGACTTGATCCGAAGCCTGGGGATGCCTTGTGGGGCGTTGTTTTCCTTTCCTTTTCCTTTCCTTTGGGTGCTTGCTGCTTCCAATAGCGGGACTTGAGTTGACGAGTGTTCGAAGACGATCGACGGCCAAGCAGTAATCGAGTCGATCGAGGTATGCACTAGAACGATAGAGACTTAGGCGTAGGAAGGTCGGCCAATGTGTTATCCGATCCTTACGCTACAACACTAGATCTACTAACGCTAGTATGCAAACACCTTATGGGGCCAATGTTCTTCCTGTCTGGAAGGCACTTGCGATGTTCAGTGCAAATTCGAGTCTGATTTATGGTTATGTCTATCTCAGCCAAACACTTAGTCTGAACTCCACTATACAACCGCTTGATGCCTTGCGTGTCACCTACCACCGCTCTTACCCATCCTTCCCGGTGTGTTCGTACATCATCGATGTCGTCTTCACCCGATCTTGAAAGACAGCTGGTCGATCGATGGATCCTCGATCGAAGAGCGATCGGGGTGTGACGATCGAAGAGCGATCGAAGTGTTTCGATCGATGGGCGATCGAGGAACGATCAGCTGACTCAGCGATCGAGCCACGATCGTCAATCGGGAGATTCTGACACACCGATCGAGGTCGATCTGGACTCATCTGCGGTACCACCTTCTTTATCTCACTTGATCTCGCCCCTCCGACATCAACAACAGAACTCGCGGATGTAAGTGAGAAAAACTCTGGCGGAATCAACAACATCTTCAATTCGTGTCGCTGGTGTTTCCGCGCGAATTCCGCCGTCGCAGAGAGATTGTCGTAGTTTGACCCGCCTGACGCGAGCCAGGTCACTCGTTCATCACGCGACAATCTAGCAAAGTGCCTGATGGACAGATCACCCGAGCCAAAACGAAAATCGTACACCCGTGTACAGACACCAGGCGCAGCCTTGAACTCCTCGTGCTCGGACCGAACCAAACTTCTACAAAAGCAGTGGCTGACTTACCTTTATGCTTCTCCGACGTGATTCGATCATGGACGAGAATTTGCTCTTCAGACGGAGCAAACGCGTATTTTGATGTGTGCTTGGTTTTTGATACGGAAGCCGGTTTCTTCACTCTGCTAGGCATTTCATCCCCGCCTCCGCGTTTTCCTTCGGACTGTACCTTAGCTTTTGCATCGGTTCGAAGAGAGAGAAAACGCTCCAAGAGGTCGGGGTCATCACTACTCAGCTTTTCCAGTATCAACACATCTTGATCCAGGGTATCCCGAAAGCGTTGACGTTTAGCTGGGGAAGTATCATCGGCATCTTCAGCAAAATTGGTGGTGTGAATTCGCTTCGTACCGCAAGCCTCCGTGTTGGATGACCTTGTTACTCCATTGGCATGCTCTCGATGGTCTTGAGGCGAGTCATCATCGTCCACAAACGGGTCAAATAGATCTTGTACCTCTTGTCCGGTCCCGCGAGACATGGAGGGTGAACGGGAGAGTGGAGGTGGTATCGGAATCCGGCAGAATGAACTGCCCACGCTCTGTGGCACCGGTTCCACACCTCCGTCGACGAAATAAGCAAAATCAACCGCGTGCTGGAGAGGAATCCATCGACACATTTTGCTACCAACGGGACGACTCTCCTCGCTCATCACATTGTCCAGTATGATTGACACCTTGTTGGAAGCGGCTTAACCACCCTGGCCGAGGACTCGACGTAGCATAGTCTGTTCGACAGCCTCTGGGTCACTCGATCCCCACTCATCGCTCCGAAACTCGATGTCCTCTAGCAGAAGGGCGACCACTGGTGACACCACGGACACTGAGCCGATCGCGACCAGAAATTGCTGACTCCCGCACACAACGGTTATGCGATTCGTCTCGACGGCCACAACTTGTCCGTAGTGAGCTTCGGCGTCTAGCTTGACGCGAATAGGTCGTCTGAGCAGGGAGGTTTGGCGTGATTGGGTTACTTCGCTTGCTCGGACCACATGTCGCTTGGCGATGCCACGAGCTACGCTGCCTTCTCCGCCTTCCAGGTCGCGAAACGTCACATCTTCCGAGCCCAGGTGTAAAACCTTAGCGTAGAACGGAAGTTCCGCCTCGAACTCCACCACTTCAGGTGTCAGGTGGAGGAAGGAGCGGGTAGTAAGACGGACCATGATCCGGAGTGTTGATAGCTGAAAACTGAGATCACGTGGGCTTAAGCGGCAGAAGGAGAATCTAAAACTAACGCTACGACTGCTACAAGCGGCGACTGCTCCTAGCTACAACACTGCGTTGGTTTCATCTTCCGTTTCCTCTCCTCAAAGTTATTTTCACCTTGCACGTGAAAATATCCAGGTAGCAAGTTGAAGTTGACCGAGACGGATCATTGATATACCGTAATCCCCTGTCAGAAGCGTCAGCTCTTTTCAGCCAATAGCTGATCTAGAAACAGTAGCGGCTACTCGAGCTCTCAGCCAGCAGCAGAGAAAGCATTGACTACTTGTTACAACATAACACGCTTGGAGTCCAACGAGTGCTGAGTGGATGCTGCGACAGCAATACTGAAGCTTTCGGTGATCCACTTCGAATGCTTTGTTTCCATCTCCGTCGTGGCATAGCACGTTCCGCGTTTGAACGAAATATGCCATGTCTTCGTCTAATTGCTTGGCTTCGTCGTCGCTACAGCTCTGCATTAGGTTCACCGCAAACTGTCGTTGCTTGTTTCGACTGGTGATAGAACCTGCTTGCAAACCACACATTAAACTGTTAGCTCTTTGGTTCAGAAAGGATCGTAAAAAACAGCCCGTTTCCCACCTGCGTTGGTTGAGTATCGCCCGGCGAAGAGTTGGATGCGTTTTCTGTAATGCCACAAAGGCGATATGAATAAAGTTTGAGCTTGAATTCGGCGCTCTATCGCTCCAACTCGACAATTGTTTCCTCGAGTTTAAACCTTAACTGGTCTTTACGACGCCGATTCGCGGCACATTCCTCCAGTGCTTCTTCCTTTTGCTGATTATACTCGTCCGAAATGTACTTCCATCGTTTAGCAGCTTCTGCACATTCGTTGAACTCAATTTGGCCCTCCAACGCACGGATTGCACAGTTGAGTTGCATCGTCACAGCTTCTTTTTATCACGCCAAATTTCCTCCATCTTTTCGTTGAGCTTCATTTGAGTCTGTAATCGCAACCCTTCTTCAAGCTGATCGACAGCTTGTGTCGCCAGGCTTGTTTTCTCCTCGTCCAATTCGTTTTGCTCTGCTGAAAGTTTGGCTGCTAACTCAGTGAGATCTGATCGAGATTTTTGTTGGTCCTCGTATTGCTTGTCCAGGCTAGCTTTGAGCACAACTAGCTCAGCGTGGTTGAGACTAGTTTCCGTTTTCGCTGGCTGAGACTCTTGTAGTTGTTTGAAATCATGCTTCACGGACTGTAGCCCATTCTGGAGCTCGGCCACACTAGATAGACACGCAACATCACGCTCCTCCAACTGAGTTATCTTCTTATGCAGCTCCACTTCCGTTTGCTGATGGAGCACTTCGCAGTGTGCAAGCTCCTCCTGCCAATCTTTCTTCGTCTTCCCTTATGTTGGCGTCTAACGGACGTTGCTCTCCCAATGCTTCCTTCATTTCCCGCACGAGTGACTGCTCGAGCGCTTCCAGCTTCTTTGCGTGGCCCTTAAACGTGGCGAAGTGTCGACTGCAACCATCCGCTGGTAGTCGATAGTTGTATCGCTCTGCCGGGCGGCTTTGTACGAAGTCGCCATGAGATTTGTTTTGCGACGCGGACAGTCTGAACGGCTCACACTTTAGCCGGCGCCCATATTGACGATGTCCATGTTTGTCTCGTTCCAATCAATTTGAGTTTGAGTGCGCGGCACGCCTCTGGTAGATCTTCCAATGTGAGCTCTTCGTCTTCAAAGGCAATGGCGGTGTCGTTCTGTTCATTCGTCGGTGGAGCCAAGCTGAACAAGCAAGAAATGCTACCGCGACCAGAGTATTTTTAGGATGCGCATCAGGAGAAATGATTGCAGGAGCTACACCACGTTGTTCCAACTGCAGTCGTATCGGGTTTCTCGGCTCTATCATGAGCGATGGCGTCTGCCTTATGTCTGTTCAAAAAGTGTAATAAATAAACGTTACAATCATTTACCTAACAATATTTATTGTACCCACCTTACCTCTTCCCCGCAATCTCGATCGCATACGCGTTTTTGTGTGCTCGCTTTCCTGTGTCTCTGGACTCTGGCGGAGACCCAGGCTGTGGTATCTCCGTTTGAGTTTGACTGGTCTCTTGACGAGGCGTGGCCTTGGCGTCCGCGTCGTGAGCCATGCTGTCGACCTTAGACTCTCGAGATTAGCAAAGTGAGAAGATGAGATCAACAAAGTGAGAGGACTGGTGGGTGAATCTTTGGAATATTTTAACAGGAGAAATGTATGTAATGACGGTGTTTGTGATTGGAATCAAATCAGGATACATCACGTGCTTTGATTGGTCAGACAAACATACATTTTAACTGGTACACCACGGTGTACTGGTACTCAACCGAGTACAGGAACGCAACAGCGTACTGGAACCCAGCCGCGTACTGGAACGCAACCGTGTATTAGGGAGAAATGAGTTGATTAACTACAGTAGGACACACACGTACTGATAGCAGCTACCTCTGTTTTGTGGCTACTGTATTTAATATTTACTCACTACTTTCTACGATACCGGCACAGTCGATTGTATAGCGCCCCGCACGACAAATCGTCTGCTCGTTTTGGCTTCGTTTCGTAAAGTTTCGACAGAATCGTTGTGAAGACAGCGTCGAAAACTTTATCGGCCGTGGGAATTGGCAGCGCAGAAATCTTTGTCCTCCCTTCGTGCAACAAGTTAGCTTCTATTGCAAGTTTCTCCATGTACTGCATCACAAAAAGACGCGCGATGCCTCATATAGTGCGCTGGTATTATGCCATGCTGTTTGCTGAGGAGTCGGTATGGGCGAATCTTCGTGTCTTTATCGCCAAAGAACCATAAATTCCAAATTGCCTTCACATTCGCTCGGGCTGGAAATGCCCAGTCTTTTGGAACGCCATGGCAGAGCTATCCGTCGTCCCACGACCACGATTGCCATTCTGATTGATGCTCTACTGGGGAGGTGGTGACATCACTGTTACCAGGAAGTTGAATGTCGCTCAGAACACTACGAAACTCCGTAGTCATACTGGCACGAAGATAACAGATCCTTGCATCAAGATCGTGCAACAAAATTGGAGCAACACCATTCACCACAAAATGTTGCCACAACGCATTAACAACCTCCACTGCAACTTCAGTCTGTAGTTTCGTTGTCATTTCTGTCTTGAGGCTGGTAATTTCTTCATGGAGATCCGCTACTTCCGCTCTTAACTCATTCACCTGCTTAGCGATGGCGAGGTGGGCCGGAATTCCAGTTGACTTCATTCCACATTCCGGCGACGATCCAGTCACAAGCACTGTAGCACCAAGCTGGTCGTTAAGAAGTGAGTTCTCCGAAAACACTCTTGCTTTTAAAATTGGGTGGTCTGTGCTGAGCGTGCTGCGAAGGTATTGCTCGTGGTGAATAAGGGAAACCATCAGATATGGGAAAGCCGATTGCACACCCCGTGGGTAGTTGGAATAGCCACTTACAATTTCATTCCAGTATCCAGTTGACATTTTACCCGTTAACGCCGGCGGGAAATGTGAAGGTAGCACCCCAAATCGCTCCGAATCAAACGGCAACCCAGCTATCATTCTACCGCAGAGTTGGTCAGATCCCTCTCCGAAGTGGATGGACTTGTCTTTTAGTCTTCCAAGGCACTGACCCATGCGCAAGTAAACTGGTACAGGGCTCGGCCCGTTTACTTGACCTAGCACATACGAGCTGCTGCCTTTGCACAGTTGTGTGTGCCGATGTCTTCCGGGATACAGCTCAATATGCACAACTCCTCGACTTGATAACACGACGTAATAGACGTCCAAATCGATCTTTGTTATCGCTTCCGATGAATAGCTGCTGCTTTCCACCACTGCCACGTTCAGGACAGGAAAAAGGTGCACAGCGAGAGCAAGTACAGGGCATTGCGACGGCTCGTACGGGTTTGCGTACACATGTTTACAAATTGTTTTTGCTGCAGTTTGATCTCCCTTAAGTCCGTGCTCCTCCACGACAAGACAGTCCTCAGACCACTCAATGTGCTGCAACATGATTGTATCGACAGAGTCTGCTCTGCTCATCAGGTTCCACATCAAACGAAAAAGCTCCACCCAAACAACACCGTAGACCAGGCCTGACCTTTCTTGACGGGCTCAAGTGTCATAAGCTTCAATGCAAGAAGCTCATACTCGCTAGCTTTCAGTTGGAGCTTTCCCTCATTGATCTTCACTAAACCGCGTTTTTTAGGTCATTGACGACCTCTTCGTAGCCCTCCAGCACTCGGCGTAATTCTGTGTCAAGAGCAGGATCCAGTTCACTCAGGTTGGAGCGATAAACATCAACGAGAGCGCTACGGTAGCCCCAAATACACGATTCAGAAAGTGGGCCATTTATCATGTCCTTCGAGTCCAAATTATCACGATCGCACACGTGAGCAGGGCAGCAGATATGGCCAAAAATGCCAGAATTGCATCTTTCGTGAGCGGAATGCGTATCTGTTTGGTGACAGCGTCTACAGTGTCGTGGTAGTGAGAAGCCAACCATGCTGTCATGGTGTTGACTTTGGACAGGTACGTGCGCTTTGTGCTTGTCTTCGTCCGCTTAGATTGGAGTGCCTGCGCCACGGTAGATGAATCCTCGACATCTCTCTTTTTCCGCCCGTCATTTTCGTCTCTCGATTGAAGTGAAAGGTCACAGTGGGTGCGTGATATCTTTGCGATCACAATCGCTGTGAATCTGCCGCATTTAGCTCAAGTGCAAATTGTGTCACTGTGACGGTGGATTGGGACAGATTCGTAATATTAGCGAGCCGTACGCTTCCGTGGCGTGGGGAAGACCGATGACACCTTCCGGGAAGCCATCTACCAGTATTGACTGCACCCCATGCAGCCGGATGAGCATCAAGGTTGGCAACCGTAATAGCTTGTGGATAAAAACACCAGACGCCACATAGACAATTTCAGGTAGCTCATCAAGGGGCGGGTGTGTGCCTACCAGTGTTCCTATCACTCCGTTCGCAATCACATCTGCATCGATCAAGTCGGGATGCTTATGCATTACCATGACAGGCATTCCGACGTAAAAACAGCTTCATCGGGATCCGGTCTGTAAGGTTTTCATTTATGTTTGCGAGGTGTTCACAAATCAGCTTTTTGACCGTGTTGATGGAACCGCGATACATTCATATACGGCACATTGCCGTGTGTCCGCAATCCGGAAAATCATGTCGTTGTTGATTGCACAACGCAGCTTGTTGGTGCAAACATCAACCGGTCGATATTTAAATTCGCTTTGTTCCGTTGCTGGTTCTTCCCGTGAATCTGCCGTCTGAACTCTATTGTTTAACAACTTCAGCTGAGTACCCGAAAGACGTCCCCATCGCAAGGCGTCGAGTATCTTTGTGTAGGTAGAATCAAATCTGGCTCGCATTTTTTGTGAGAAATACGACGAAGTTGGTTGCTGCGCTGAGTGCGTAACCAGTCTGCCTTTGCCGACTTGCGTGAGCTGGAGGGGGTACGAAACCTAGGCAAAGAGTGGTACAACTTGTTAGGCAAGATACTAAGGTAGTATCTACACACTAGCTAGGAATCGTTCAAGGTGAGCCTGTGACGGGTGGTAGCTGCAAGAGGTTTCCAATCAGGATTGTGTGCTTACCACCCATGATTTTTTCTGGTGTCGTTGACATCGAGCGCGATACGGCGTCCGTTCCACCGAGTAAACCTTGATCGATTATCGAAGTTTCATCTATAACAACTAGCACCACACGCCTGAATCGAGATTGCATCTCAATCGTTGGGGATCCATTGGGTTCTGCAACGTTCATTTTATAATTGCGAGCACTGTGCATCGTTCGGCCTTTAGTGTTGATAGCCGCTACCCATGTGAAAGCCAATGTTTCTTCACTTCCCGTTCGCCCCCACTTTCTTGCAAACATGAGCAGTGCATCAACAACAGTTGATTTTCCAGTCCCCGCTTCTCCTCCTAAGTAACCAATCAATTGATCTTTGATATCGTAGAGCCTCACTTGCGTCTGCGTCGGCAGTAATGGCTCCGACAGTGCTTCAGATATATATTTAAAATACGCGTATAATAGATGACGCGCAGCAACCTCAAACACAACATGCTGCCAAAATTAAGCTGAAATGCTTCTGATTCCATCGCAATTTCTGGAAACGCAGGCAATGTTGTTGGTAACCAGCGAGGCCGCCTGTCAGGAACACGATACGGTACTGGTCCGAAACAGTCACGTAGTTTTTCTAATCGCGTTGGAGCCTCTTGAAACTGCGCAACAAAATTGTGCGTATCGAGACACTCGTCGTTATCCATGCTATTTGTCGTCACCAGCCTGGAAGCGTACGACGCAATATCAAATTCTGGTTCAATCGAGATAGCGCTAGAAAGACTAAAGTAAGACTGGCCTGTCGACTCAATTGCATTTCCCAAGTTGAATACATTTCGAACAGTCGCTTTTGCATCGTCCGATAGCTTCTGAGTGGAGTAATCTGGTGTTACTATTGCATTCGTGTCGATAAGATCGTCAGGAATGCTTTCATCTAGAGTGCCAGAATATTGGCGACCATTGTCCAACAGCAGTTGGTATCGAGGACGTAGTTGCAGGAGGCCTTGTATTGAGTAATTCAGATTCGGCCCCCGATCGTCAGATTTTTCACCGCGAAAAAGTCCTGTAACTGCGCCTCGAAACGTTGCATGTTGCAGACACTAGTCTTGTTGGCATGCTGTCTAAATTCACGGTATCCGTCGAGTGGCGATTGATTTCCAGCAAGAAGTGCAAATTGTCGATGAGGTTTAAATAGTGTCAAAATCGATAGATAGTAGAAGTTGAGTCGTTCAGGATCCAGGTGGCTCGTAATATCTGGTATTGGTGTACCGCTTACCACTAGCACCTTCCATGACTTTAATCGAATAACCGAAGTTTCATCCGGAGGAAACCGCCCACTACCGCATGCACCAGCCGACCTCTTCTTGGTGAATTCGAATCGCTCTAAAATATCAATAAACGCTGTCAACTCTAGTCTCACGTTCCGCTTCCAGTACTTTTCATGCAGGCTGTCAGAACAAATACTGCTATGTCTTGATTGCGAATCTTCACATTCCTGCTGCGATACGCTGATCTCAACTGAGTTTCTCTTTTCTCCAGCATTTTCCACAGATCCACCGAATAAAATCGTATGAAAACCAACACAGCGTCTTGTGGAGTATGTATAGCGCTGCCATAGGCGCCACCACTTCTTGCCCGTTGGTAACTGTGTATAACATAGATCCAAGCATCTTATAAGCCTCGCTCAATCGCTGATGTATCTGGTGGTAAAAGAGCTTGTTTTTGATGCGGCCTTCGCGAAGGCTGCCAACGACAACGCAATTTGGTTTTCAACAGGATTTTGACACTTGAAACAATACTTCGCAACGTAAGCAGCCGTATCTTTGGATCCATTACTCAGCACAAACTAAGCATCATGGTTGCACTTCATTGCGGTCATCACCACGGGGTTGTATGCATTTGTATACTCGCACCCAATAGGTCGATGAATACGAAGACATTGGTGATTATCAATACTAGTATGGTCGATATGAACAGCTTCTGGTTTCAGAAATCGGCAAACACTCCCATAAGAACAGTTTTCTGCGTTAATATCATAAGCACAAACGTGATATAAAGTCAACCCATAGCTCCGTTGATCATCCGAAAATCGTAGCAATGCACATACCTTGAAACAGGACTTGCAGCGGTTCCAGTAATGGACTTGAAGTTCGCGAACAAGTAACGACATTACAACGGCGCCGTCCGATTCCGAGCAGTGAATCAGTGCTTCCTAAAAATATATGGTACTCAAAATATATTGCCATAATATGCGGCGCATAATTGATTTCCTGAGCAAGATGATACCCTACAATAATTGATTGTTCAACCCAGTTACTTGACGAATTTTACCTAATCACAGTACGATAAACTGGATTTTGACCAATGAAATCATCCATTAAAAATTGCAATAATTGATGTTTCAATCTTCGTTTTCAGATGCAATAATTGAGGGTGGGCTATGGACCACCCTCCGCTTCCATAGTATTTTAGGAAGCACTGGCAGTGATGCGGAGGCCGGCATTTTCAAAGTCTTTCCACTGCAAATTCGTTAAATCACATTGATCGCCTGCTCCGGCAATCAGAGATGCATCAATGATGTCTTTATCTTTAAAGTTTGCACCACAAGATGCGCAAGTCGCTGTTGTAGGAGGTGCGGTGCCGGGGGCAGGGCGGCGATATGCATCGACGCCAGGAGTTACCGCCGTAAGTGTGGCATTGCTGTGGCAATGTACACATTCCCCCTCATTAACTAAGCACGGCGGCAAGCTGAAGGAATCGAGCTTGAAATGATGCGTCGTTATCTATAGCGTTCCAAAATTCCACAGAGGTCGTAGGAAAACCGTGTAGCCATACAGCAAAATGGGCATGGAGATCACCAGCTATTTGTGATTCTGTAGAAGCCCCAAATGCTCGTACTACTCCAAAGATACCACCTCTCTTTTTCGGAGCATTGGCCTCCTGATCCCATCCAAGAAGAAGTTCGATAACGGTTTTGATTACCGTTACGAAATATCGCGCACACTCCACAGGATATGATGGAGCGATTTGCTTTCGTTCAGCACGATTCGGCATGAGCATGGTATTGGCCTCGTCGATTGCTCTTTTCGAAACCTCGCCTGCTTTAACTCCAGCGGAGTCGGGTGATACTGTAAATTTGTTTTGGAGGGGTCCAAACCGCTTCAGCATTCCGAAAAGATCATGACGAGCATGCATACGACTAATGTTAGATCCATTGAAAGCAGATTCCGGCACTCGAAGCCCCTTTCGCTTGACATTCCGACAGGTACTTGAAGTACTTGATCGCTTTAATGACTGTACTTCGTTTGACTTCGGCTGCTTTCAATGCTTGCCGTTTGACATCCAGCCTAATGTAAAGCGTTCGCCTTGCATTCTCAGTTGCAAGATAGTCGAACGCTAGAAGCCTGAAAGCGTAGTGATTCTCAAATCGATGACCGTGGATTTGCAAACACCGTAGAATCCAGTGTCTTACCGACATATACTTTTCTCGTGATTCTGTTGGACCTCCACACCCGGCTGGGAAAAGTGTAGGGAACATTCGCGGACAGATTGCCCACTTCGTCAATGCCATGTATGCATTTGACTGCCACACGTCAACGTCGATGGATTCAGCAGGAGTTGGCGACATTAAAACACTAGAAGCCCCAATCCATGTTTCCTCTATGGCAGGATGAATGCCTTCTTCTAACGTTGATCCAAACGCCGAGTAGGTGCTCTGATCTCAAAGATTCTGTACGAAAGAGGAGGACTCGCTGGATTCACCCTGTGCTGACGTACGATCAACAATAACACTCGAAGACGCAAAATTATCACCTTCACGGCGAATATGACCTTCTTCACGCGGATCAACTGCATCCGAAACACCCGATCTTCGCGTATTAATGACAGAAATTCTTGTTGCACCACGCATGCGTACCCTGGAGACAGCTAGTGCCAATGCGCATAGGTGCTTTTGTATTCACGGTTGTGAAGATGCAGAAACTGGAGATATCTGCGGCAAAGCGGTAAATTAAGCCGATAGCGTTTTTGCACGCAATTACCTAGTCATTAGGCCAACCATCGTTACGCGCACGCGGCAACTCAAATCTCTTGGCAACAATTCCACCACGGGACCTTCAGCGTTTCGGACAACGTAATGATGTGATTTGATCGTGCGGCATGGCCATCCTGTCACGACAGACATTGATACGCACGGCAAAACCAGCGCTACCGCTTGCTCATCTGTTCGTGTAAGAGCCTTGAATCGACTAGGCAAATGGCCAATATAGTTCCTGTTGGAAATTCCGTTCACAGGTAAGCTAGGCG
Organism: Phytophthora hibernalis; assembly: GCA_012656075.1. Lineage (NCBI taxonomy): Eukaryota > Oomycota > Peronosporomycetes > Peronosporales > Peronosporaceae > Phytophthora > Phytophthora hibernalis. The sequence continues at coordinate 49,826 of JAAKBF010000254.1, forward strand.
ACGACCCTCCCGCAAAGGGGCAAACTTGACCGCATACGCCGCCGCCAGACTTATAAATCGCTATCACACAGCAAAGAGTGAGCTGCTTATTCACTAATTTTTATCATTGTTATAAACTTACCCGGGGGGTAGAGCAACAACCCCTTCAATCGCTCATCGACGTCTGAAGCGCTGTACTGGCCAATAATTACGTCTGGGACGTTCTTTGGTGTCGTCAAACAAACCTTCATACGCTGCAACATGGAAACGAATAGTAAACAAGGCTCTTTAAGCAAATTTTATACCCAAAAGTTATACTTCAATGGGAGAAGCAAACAAACCTTAACAAATTCTTCCGTCAATTCCATCCGAATTATCTCGGTTTGTCCATAGCTAAGCTCACAAATAGAACAGGCCTGCACCTCCTCCGATGCTGAGACCATTGCTTTTTACTGCTTCCGATTTAATGATATTTAGTCGTTCTGGACTTGGCACTATGAATTCACAGTTTTTGTCGATTGCTTCCAAATCGGAATCACTGTAAACGTGAGGAAGGCACGAATCAATGACTCCATCATCGCAGGATTATTTCGATACCGACACATTGTCATTACGCCTGCTAGGCCAATTATGCCGATCACTCATAGTTTCACTGACCGCCACAACATCCGGCAACGTAGCTGGTGTCGAGGTACGATCTGATTACATCCACAACGAATTCAAACTTGGAGGCTCTGTTCTGGTTCCACTATTCCATTCACGAACGGCAGTGCTATCAACAGTATATCACTTTGATTTTCGGACAGATGCAGTCGCTGACGAGACCGTCGAATCGTATCACGTTCTCGTGCTAGAACGCTGTACATTGCGCTGTTTCGTATCGAATCATTGGCTTCATGTTCTCGTCTCCGCTTTGTCGGCATTTTGAAAACCGGGCAATGGCTGACGTCACTTCAGCTTTAAACGGTGCGACGGTTCAATGTTCGGCATCGAAGTGCACAATCCATCGCAGCACTTCAAATACGCATTCGTACCGGTAGGAAAATCCAGAGCGCGTTAAAATAATTTGAAGCCAAATCGACGAGCTTGGCGCGCCCCCATTGGTCATCGTCGCAGCCATGGACCAAGATCGAATACAATGTAACGTTCTTTATCGGCGTGCAGTGAGCATGCCAATCTCCCGTCGCGATCAAAATACCTCCATCACCACACCAAGCCAGTGGTGGTAGCGTGCCACCGCCAACCCAGCACACATCGGGAGCACCGAGCGGAGCTTACCCCCTTCTTCAGTGGTCAACTTGCTTCATGTCAGGACATTCAAATCCATGTACACCACTGCGTGAGCCGCAGACCAAGCACGCCGTCTCTTCTTGTCGCACTGCGGCTTCATCGATGCTCCCACCGTTTAGTTTTAGGGGTTCCAAAACGACCAACTGCCATAAATCAACGTCTTCAGAGCACGCCAGAAACGGAAGACAAGTTTTCAGACTGCAGGAGATAGCGTAAATTTAGAAAGCAACACAGGTAGAAAACCAACGGTTGGGCGAGGAGATCGACCGGCCTCGAGTCGTCATTCCAGCTTTCTCCCCGCAGTCAGTAGTTTAAGCAAAGTACAGCTCAAGCCTCGCTCCAACAGACGCGTCGTTGTTCCAATGGCACCAACTTCCCCTCTCAAGGTGGGCTCCTTTCTGCTCGTTTTCCTGGAAGACGTAGACCAGAAGTGGGCGGAACCGACCTACGTCCAGGTTCTTCGGATTGATGGCGCTGGCGTTCACGTGACCCCTGTGCCTTCGTTAGGAACGGGGCCTAACGCGACCGAACTCCATGTGGATTTGTCGGTGACCAAGGTTGTTTCGGAAAAGGCACGAAGTTACCGTTTGGGTGTCTGGTTACGCAGAGGTGTTGCCTCCAGCTTTAAAGGCATGTGGAGGTATGGACAAGTGACAAGTGCCAAAGCGGGAAGGCTGTATGCGGCCACTCAAGATGGTGCATCATGGACTTGTCGGTCTGACAAAGCGGTGGGTGTCGACCCAATCGTGGTATTGCTTCTCTCTCGCTCGGAGCCAAAAGGTCAAGAATGGAGCCTCAAACAACTCGAAACACTCCATAGTACCATTCTGGATCGAATCCTTGGGTAGTCCACGGTGGAACCGCTTTCGCGGGATATCAGCTGCATACTTGCCCGACTTGGAGACCAAATTGGACCTCTCTCACCGGCAACGGTATGCCGGTGGATTGATCCACTCTCGGGGAACTCAAAGACTTCCGATTACAACATGCGGTCGATTTTGTGTACGCTATCGAAGGGTCGAATAGTGTTGGAGAGGGATCAGCAGATACATAGGCGACCTCTTTTGCCGAGAGCGGCATTCATCAGCCTCCACACGCGACGACAGGTCCACGCGTACGGCAGCATCATCGACTGACTCGCTGTTTTTCGTCATCGAACCCCAATTACCACGGCACTCGTGACCTCAAGTTGTGACTCGATCCCGCTCAGAACAGGAATTTACCCCTCTTATGGAACGCCAGGAAGCAGATCCAGTACCCGAAAAATGTGTTTCAGAAGCACAAATCATCAGGCGGTCGACACTACCAACACGGCCAGACACTTCTGGGTCAGCGATTACGAGTACCGTGCACTCGACATCAGTAATGTTTTTGGGCCATATTCGTCTACCGATGTACGTCCAACCACAGGGATATCTTTTAATGTTCGGGGACCAGTCCGATTCGATATCCACATCGCCACGGTGCAAGCTCTGGCCTGCGAACCTGCTCTACAGGCTCATTACGTTCAAATTTACGGGCGTCTGCAAGCAGCAGAGGGTAATGTGGCAGCAAGAGCTACGACAGTAAACAGAAAACGAGCCCAGAAGTATGAATTTTCTCCTTCGTTGGAACGGATTCGACTGCACGATTTGGTCTCAGCCCCAAACGTGCAAGGTAGGTCCCCAACAATTTGTTCGGCACCTGGTGTCCCATGGTGTGGTCCCGTTCCTGCCGCACCCTGGAATTTGCTCTCGTCTCTATGATATCCAATTCGGCAACTACGGACCTTCCTTTATGCATCTACTGCCTGTCAAGAGCGTCAACTACGTGCCTGGATCAAAACCGCCAAAGTGAACATGCAGAATTTCTCGGCAGTAGTAGATCTCCCCGAAGCAGCAAGTCCGTTGACATCGGATGATGTACGTCGATCGTTGGGCGCTCTGCAAAGCTATTTACACGCCTTCGGGTCAGTCGATGACATTGATCTCGTCACCACCATCTATCGTTTAATGGATTGTCTATTTCAGCGAATTCAGCTCGACTCGAGTGAGATGGCGCTACTTGTGTACTGGATTGACATGAAAAATATCGCAACCTCGCTGAAAGCGATGCTTCCAGAGGCGGGACGTCTCGTTTCGAGGTTGTCAAAACGATGCGGCCAACGGCTGCTTCTTTCCTGTACGTGATGCAACTCATCCAAGCAGCCAGCCTCCGTGCAACTGATCCGACAATCGTGTTGACATCCAACTCTGGTCAACCGAGGAAAGCGCAAAAACTTTCATCCGGCCAAGGTGAAGTAATCGTCGAAATGTGTCGGTGAGTAAGGGCGGGGTATTCGCTGCGAGGTCATGTAGGTAGAGCGTCAGTATCAACAGTTCACCCATACACACCGGTGGCCTCAGAAAGAAGAGAAATGCGTTATTGTACGCATTATCGGCTATCCACCAGTAACACCTTGCCTACTTACTTCGCGAATTGAGTGGATGGGACATCCTCTTCATCCTTTTCTTCGCCAATGACTGGAGACGAAGGCATCTTCTCTTCTTCGTCACCTTGTTGCATGTCCACGCGATGAGTCTTCCTGTGACCAAGTAATAGAACAACTTGAAACGACGTCTTGGCAGAGCGTTGGCGCTCATGTCCTGGGGTTGTCCTCCAGAGACGAGTCGAATAAACATCCAGCAGACGTACACGCCGCAGCTGAAGGCGTCAAACTGGATCGGGTTGTTCCGTTGAACGAGATCGTACTCTTGGAGTCCAGAAATCTTGGGTGGCGATAGCTTTCGCCGCGTTCAAGTAGGGACCTTGGTTAACCGGGTCGTAGTTGAAAATGCCCCTCGTGCTCACTTTCACCACCATACAATACCAATGAGCTTCAACGGGATCAACACAGACTCCATGGCACTCTCCGCTACTTGCTGGAAAACTCTATCGCGAATTGCATTGTCAAGAAGCCCTCCACCCGATTGCCTCGTCTGTTTCTTCAATTTCTCCGCGGCTTGGGGTCCAGAAAATCTGCACGAGTTAAATTCATCTTGTAACAGCAAACACAGAGCCCATATTGCCGCGTCCGTGAGCCAGGTTCGGGGTGTAGCTCTGTACAGCATAAGTACACGAGTTCCGGCATGTTTGGGAGACCTTCGATCACGTTGTAGGAGTAAGTTCCCAGCACTTCATTTGCAACCTTGTTCGCCACGTCATGGTATTCAGCTGGAAGTGCTGTCATACCTTCACAAGTTAGCCACTTGTCCATACCCAGCCCCAGCTGTATCACGTCCTTCAAGTTCTGCACTCTGGCGAACGTTTCGATTTGCTCGCGCGAGAAATTACCCACATCCTTGATAATCACAGTCTCCTTCGCGCCTGACGCCTTCGTCTGTTTTGAACCATTTCCAGACTCTTGGGACGTGTCAATCTCAATAGCGCTCGCAACCGTGTTCGCTACGGGTAGTATCTTGACGCAGGCGGCCAGTAGCTTGGGTGGGAGAATGTAGAACAGGTCCATTATCGTGACGGGGTTTGTAACGGGGCTAGAGCCACGTTATATAGCTTGCACTATAGGTTGCTTTGAGGAAGCTTGGTTAAGACGAACGTCCGAGAAGGACGTGCGGGATTTAAGGTTAAAATGACTCTGTTATTAGGAGTAGGGCCATTGTGGGCCACCCAGCTGGGGTCCCTCTCTAATATGCTAAAACTAAGATATGTAATTGCACTTCTGACCAATCAGATAGTGCCAGGTCACTATCCCCTTTTGACCAATGAGAGGACATAACATCTAAATGTAGATATGACATAATGATACGGAGGCCCGTTTCAGGGTTCTTCATCATACGAAACTTCGTTTTTCTGTCCGCTTCTTTGTACTTCACGATCCCTCCAGACAGACGACGCTGCGTGTCTGTTAAGAAAGGCGGCTCCCGATCCAGAGCGTTCAGAGCCCGCTCAACGAAACTTCTCCAGCTAGCTTT
>JAAKBF010000256.1:0-161221 GCA_012656075.1 Phytophthora hibernalis
TTCAACTTGCACCCGATCCCTGTCCAGCTATAGCACTCTCAGGCCCAGTACGCGGCACCGGAAAGCTCGGGCGCGCGTGGTGTCGTCGGCCGTCGCTGCAAGATGCAAGGTGACTATGGAAGCGCTTCCCGATAATGTAGCCCTTTAGTCATCCATACTGAGCCAAGTCATTTACACTGTGATATCCTTTTGACCAAGGCCCAGACCCTCGTATTAAAAGTCTTTCAATATTGCTCGGATCGTCACCAAAAATTACAGACTATATCCACTCGAAAAGCACAACTCGCACGATTGGCCAAAATAATCACGGATTGATGGGGTGTGCTACCGTATAACCTGTGTAGTATCCGATAGAATGTTATATCCGACAATCCGTATTAGCCAATCAGATGACTGCAATTTGGACACCACCGGATCGTTGTCATTTCCGACAGCTCCAAAAATGGTGGCCAATGATCGATAAAGTTAGGCACCAGACCACTAAAGCGCAGTCACTTCCCAACTCTTCATAGGCCGCGCACGAGCAAGTAAAGATGGAGGCCGCCGCGCTCGGCAGTACAAGCGCTCTACGCCGACGTATGAGTTTCGACTCCATGTCATTCACCATTCTGATTCTGACGGAGTGTCCTCTGCACTCGCCAAGTTCTACCCTGAGGCCAAGGCACCTCGCTCGAGACTAAGCGCAAGACATCTACCTGTGGCAGAAACGCTGCGATACCATCGAGAAGGCCGGGAAGCAGCTCGTTCAGCGTGCTGCGCAAGCTCGAGACCTGCAGGAAGTGCCACTGTGCTGTCGTCTGAGACGGAGTCTCAGCTTCTTCGCTGGGTCAACGCCTACCGCGCCGATGGGGCGCCAGTTTCGGCTCTAATGCTCCAGCTCAAGGCCCAGGAGGTATGCGGCAGCAGCTGGTATACCGCGCGGCGTTTTCACCGGCACATGGGCTTGGCGGGCTGGATTCGTGCGCCGCCATGCGCTGCGGTTCCGTGCGCGTACGCGCCAAGGACAGAAGAGTCCCGTAGACGGCGAGGCTGCTGTTCTTGCTTTTAATACCAGGATGTGCGCAGTCATGCACCGCCTAGGTGTTGATGTCGCCTACAACGCCGACCAAACGCCCGTTGTCTTCGAGTACGTGCCGCGCACGACGCTCAACAAGCGCGGAGCACGTACGGTGAGGGTTTCGTACATGTGGCAAGGACAAGGAGAGGATGACGTGCATGCTGCTTGGGTCCTCTTTCGGCGAGAAGCGGACGCCGTTTTTGATACTGAAGGGCCGCCCATCCAAGGTCGCGGCGACGCAAGCCGATAACGTGGAGCTGAGACACGGCTTCGGCAAGCATCTTTGGAAGCAGATCGAGATCCTCCAGGACAGACATGGCGTCCAGATCTACGTTAATAGCACGGGTTGGTGGAACACGTCGCTGACTCTCATTTGGCTGGCGTATCATTTCGGTGGACGTCAGCATCCAGAACAGCCTGTCTTTCTACTCCTCGACGACTTTGGACGCCGGAGGTGCGCACCCGCGCTCACGACCTCAACATCCACTTGCTGGACGCACCAGCAGGGCACACAGGCGTCTGCCAGCCGGCGGACATTGCTTGGAACCGCCCGCTGAAGCAGCGTCTGCGCCAGCGCTGGGTAAGCTGGCTGATGACCAAGCTGGCTGGGAGGGAGCAGCACGTCAAGGCGCCGTCCAGGAATGACGTGGTTGACTGGGTTGCCAGTGCGTGGGAGGGGCTGTCCGCTTCGACGATCTCGAACGGGTTTAACGGCATACTTGCCGTGCCACCTGTCGACCCAATGTTCGAGGCCTCGTCCAATGCTCTTGCTGAGGAACTAGAGCGTTTGCAGCTCCTTGATCCTGATGTTGGTGAGGTCGCTGATGAAGAAGACGTAGTAGATATGACTAGAGGAGAAGTAAGCGTCTAATGCAAGTGTTGGACTTTGTTCGAATCGTTCCCCGCGCTGGGGGTTCTCTGGGTAACCCCTCCTGAATCTTATGGCAGCATTCGCGAGTGCGATTTCGGTGGTTTTTAGCAAAACGTCTGCTTTTCCACAGGGATTGTGAATTATCATTTTAAGGGCCGAACCCAAAAGTCAGAAGGGTGTCGGATACAGACAACGACGGTGAAATCCGTACCCCCATAAAAATCCGCACCCCCTGCAGTGGGACGGACCAAGGCAAGTAAAAAAACAAAAACGAGGCAGCAAATTTTAAACATATTTATCCAATCAGTGTGTTAGAAAATTACTGGTCCGCACGGAGTTATCTCCCTCACCCTTTGCATTTCCCCTTTGTGTAGGGAGCCGCCATGGCTCCCCAAGCATCTTACTCCGTCAAGCAAAAGCGTGAAGCTTTAGACAGCATCAGTCGTATTGGCTGCAAGCCAACGGCTCAAAGCTCGGTATCCCGTTATCTACGTTGCATGCTTGGCGGAGACAAGAGCAGGAATTATTCAGCTTCCAGGGGCACAGACAAGCAAGACGCTAAAAGGACAGGGGCTAAGGGCATCATAACATTCGGACGACATGGTGACCTACATGAAGGAGCTGCGTCGCGAAGAAGAGGTACTGCAAACATTATGGTCTGAATGTTTGCAAATTAAATTGACTTCTTTTTTGTAAAGTATTTGTGTACAGGAAATATGATTGAATATATAAAACAAGAGCATCCCACTTGGCTAGAGGCGTATTTAGCGACGAAGTCAAGTGACGAAAACGTGTAAACGCATTGATGCGCTTGTGCCAGCGGTTTCCAAGCCGGTAAGAAAACTATCTTTTCTAATATTGAGCTACTTGCTTTGAAAAGTATATTATTAACTTATCTTTTGATATTTCAACATTTTGTTTTTTATAATATGGTGTTTAGGCATGGGTTTTCAACGCAGCCACAACATTCGAAGAAAAACGAAGCTGTACTACAGCAGACGCATTTAGAATTTGCAATCAAGTTTTGGAGCGAATACAGCCATTTTCCGGATAGTGCTATCTACAACGTCGACGAAACGGCCATTTATTTCGACACTCCACCCCACAAAATATGGGCCCTCAAGGGAGGCGTGGATCAGCAAAAGTCAAGCATATGCAGAAGAATTCCGGAAGACTCACAGCTGTGCTCACCATTCGGGCTGACGGTACGTTCATTTATTTTACATTTAATTTACTGTATACTGAAACTAAGTAACGTTATTTGATTTAGGAAAAAAACTGCCAATACTCTTCATTCTGCGAGGAATACCTGGCGGCACTGTGGAGACAAATGAGTTGCCAACATATCCAGATGGACATGTTTATACAGTCCAAGAACATGGCTGGATGGACGCAACTGTTTGGGAGTTTTATATTGAAAGTTTGCTTAAATTTGAAATAGATTCTCCCTCTGTCCTCCTTCTCGATAACTTTGATTCCCATGTATCGGAAGGAGGACAGAATGTGGTAGCGGAGGCTACCTCAGCACTAGTGTGCCCTGTTCCGCCAAACAGCACGTCTGTCTGTCAGCCTCTTGATGTTGGAGTTATGGGTCCACTCAAGAAGCTGACAGGCGTATGGCTATCAGAAAATATTAATGGTACACGCACCGCGCAGCAAAGAGACTTGGCGCGATCAAGCGCACCATTACAGCATGGGAAGGCATCACAGAGCACTGTGTTGTGCGTAGCTTTGAAAAGGCAATTCAAGATATCCTGAAGTCCAAGTATAGGATAAAAAATGTTTTTTTCACCAATCACAAATAGCGAATCACTGATGGGTACGGATTTTTGTCGAGATGCCCCGTTTACTTTTGTATGGCGGATACAGTTCAGTGGGGGTACGGATTTCACCGTCGTTGTCTGTACTACACAGGTTATACGGTATCCTTATGGCCAGTACCTACTGTAACGGGGTTTAAAATGTGTCAAGGTATCACTATAGATGAACCCAGTCGATAAAGACCATTGCTAATATCTACAACACAGGATATAATGCACGGCTGCTAATAAACGCGCCGCAGGAGCGGCTGCGGAAACAGCAACGTGAGGAGCAGGGAGCGGCGTGTGCGCGGACATCGACCCGAAGCCTTTTAGTATGCAATATTTGGCGCTGAACAAGTATGATAGTGGATGCTTTTCATTAACAAATGTATTGAAAAAATCCCCATCGAGCATTAATTTGACAAGTATTAATTAAGCGCCATAGTTAAGCCTGAATACCGAGTCGGTGGATCGATAAGTGATTAAGTACACCAGGATATTAGACAACAGAGGTATTAAGTTGGCCAGGGTTCTCTGTACCTCAGCTAGTGCTACATTGACCTTCACCGAACCTTCAGCAAGGTACTGCTTGCACTCAGTCATATCGACAAGAGCATGTATTACATGTACACTATTAAAGCCAGAGAGATGTCCGTGAAGACGGCCGACCTCAAGTCAAGTGGGTAGCGATTGTATATGACAGAGCAAGCTACTGTACCTTACGCATCTCTGCCCTACGTATTTTGCCGTGGGCTACTACTAAAACAAACTAGTTCTACGTCGTAGTTGACCATCGTTTGCTTCACTTTACATATTTGTTGGGTCCGAAGGCCTGACCTTCGTTTCCACGTCGGGTGTACATCGTGCCAACAGGACTTCATCCACCTACTTCCTGGAAGTACCGGTATATTGGTAGAGTGCCAATATCTAATCTTGAAGTATGTCGCACCCGCCTCCTCACGTTCAATTCATGCTGGAGCCGACGCTGACATCCAAAATACCAGGATCAAAATGGGCCCAATGGACAAAGCTGAAATACGTGCAGAAAAATTGGGAGCCTATCTTTAACGGGACAGCGGAGGACCAAGAAACAGTGGATCAATATTTAGATGGATTCACGGAGAATTGGAGCAACACGGATATGACTGACATCGACGATGCCCTCACGACGGAGGAAGTAATTGCAGCCATAGAGCAGTGTAAGCGAGGCAAAGCATGTGGCCCTGACGATCTCAACAATGGCTGGTATCAAGATCACTGCGCAGTCGTGGCTCCTATATTAACTAGGCTTTACCATGCGTGTATGACAGCTGGGATCACGCCGAAGACTCGGCGGGTATCCCTTTGTGCGCAGTACTTTCAGCAAAAACTTTCGATCTAGTGAGTCATATGCTTTGGCAAAATCCAGCATCAATACCTGTGCCTGACTCAATTCCGTCTTCCGTCTGCATGCTGCTTTAGCCGCTTCCTGTAGATCTATAGCTGCGTGAATTGTTCGTCCAGGTACAAAACCGAATTAAGTTCGGTGCACCAGCCCCGCTATGTATTTCCTCACTCGCCATGCAAGGACTCTCATAAGTATTTCGTAGTTCGTGCTCAGTAATACAATGGGTCTATAGATGAGTGGATTGCCAATATTCCCACCCTTACTGATAGAAAAGATGTAAGCGTCCACAACATTTTGTGCAATTGTAGCAGCAATCCATGACGGCACAAAAGTGTAATTTATGGCGAATGGGTCATTGTCGGATCTAGTAGCAGTCTCCAGCGGGATCCGACAAGGATGCCCGCTAGCGTCGTTGTTATTTATCATTGCAGAGGATGTATTCTACGATGCCATCGAACTCGACGAACAGGTGGACGGGAAGATTTGACAGCGGGCGCAACAGCGTACACATTGCAAGTGACCGGTTACGCAGACGACACGGCCATCTACTTGAAATACAAGAACATGCAAGCACGAGCCATCCAAACAGTGGAGCGGTTTCACAAATATCGGGGCTCAGGCTCAATGTCCAGAAATCGGAGGCGCTGGCGCTTGGAACTGAAGACGGACTCGACCCAGAGTCCAAAGTACCAGAGCAAGATACCCCCGGAGATCGAACGGATGAGAGGGTAAAGACATTGAGATTGTCCGATATCTTGGTCACATAACAGGGACGCAGGAAACCGCCCAGGACACCTGGCAGCGGGCCTTCGCAGCTTTAACTGTGAGATTAGCGTTGGGTGGGAAGACGAACACAGCGCAACAACGCGCCATGATCGCAGCAGCAGTAATAATGCCAAAACTCCTGTACGTCGCTTGACACGCCTGGACCACGAAGTAACACGGGGACTATTTAGCTTGCAAGATGTATGCAGGTGGCAAAAATCGTTTTGTCGATGAAGAAGAGATGCATCGAGGTAATAAAGGTTGCCGTACCGGCACTAAAGTTGCCCTTTTCATGTTCAGCTTCGTCAATACTGAAACCAAGTCATTTCCACTGTGCTATCCTTTTGACCATACGCGTGGAAGAGGAAGTTTATACGGCGAGAAGCGTCAGCGCACAGTGCTGCGATAAACTCGGGCCAATCCAGTGCCCCAGAGCTGTCAGAGTCCAGAACGTCGAAGGCACGGTCAACGAAGAACTGGTCTTCCACCGACAACTGAGGTACGCCGTGGCGTAGTGTCTCCTTGTCGACACCATGAGAGTTCTTCGCCATGGAGCAAGGCGCTTTATGGCGATCCCACCGCGCGAACAATCAGCTCGTGAATAGCCCGTCGCAGTCATCAGTGCAGCTAGATCCAGTTCCTGGAGAAACCCGTGCTGCTCCGCCACAGACAGCATCGTCGAAGTTGGTTCCGTTCGTGGGCGTTGCGGTGGTCGAGACTTCGGTTTGTGGTGTTGCTTCTGCCGAGACCGGGGACAGATTTTGCCTGGTGGTGGGAATGCAGTGAACGTACTAGGCGTTTGCCTCAAGTCATCACCTTTGCTTATGGGTGCGAACATAAGCTTCCGATGGGCATGTGCGATTCGAGAGCGAAGACCAACAAGTTCGGTGCTCTTTTTCTCTACAGGCGATGGCCGACGATCATCGCTGTCCTTCGTGGCATTTTGAGTGGTTTTGGAGGGTCCAAGTCGCTGGAGGTGAAGCTGCTCCGTGTGCATGTTGTAAGCGGAGCTGATGGATAACTGTGAAAGGTTCCGCTCAGTCATTGGCTTTGATCGGAACGGCGAGAACTCTCAAACACGACAAGTCCAGCAGTGTTCGATTGCGCAGGGTTCTGCAGCAGATCCACCAGGTGCCGTCGTCGTGAAATCGGAGGTGCCGTTAACTGCTTCGGGTGGCATCGTGAAAGCATTCGCGAGGCCGCGTCGACGACGTGAAGTCTTAGGAGTTGGTCCATTCCGGCAGTGCTGGAAATATGAATCGCTCCCAGTACGATGCCACAGCTCGTACTTGCGGTTGCTGATATCCATGCGCAAATCGTGGCTTCGGCGGGTGCGATCGCTCTTCCATTGTGGTGCTGACGTGTCCAAACAACGGCGACAGTGATGGGGGATTCCATTCGCAGTGCAATGACTATGACGTTTCCTTGCGAATCGAGCGTCCACGATTGTTGTGAGCTCTTCACGTGATGTCAAAAGGTAACTCATGTAGCCATCAAAAAGTCTTTGGTGGAGTTCGCGACGACATGTATTAGTGCTAACCTGTATTCCAAACGGTGTGATTTTCGGTGATGACGATCGTCCTATCGACCATGGGGTGCGAGTTCGTTTGAAACAATTGTGTCCCCCTAAACTTAGCGCAAGTGCCTTCGCAAATTCCTAGACGAGTGCATATGCACCTCGTTGCCATTGGGCCCCAACAAAAACCTGTGATCCCTCTTCAACTTGATGCTGTTGTTGATTCACAGTGCGCAATGACAAGAACCATCGGCTCTGCCATCGAAATGTTGCTCGATGTGTCCAGTGAACCTCGACCAAAATTTGGCCGCGGCGTTCGCGTTCGTCGCGAGGACCACGACGGCCGAACGTGCGGATTCACTTCACTCGTCTCGCTCGGGACTCAGTCCGTGGATCGACTCGGACACTCCAGAATCCGCGCACACCACCACTTCATCGCGCGGAGCGACGTGAGACCTCGTTATGAGCGACGAATTTAATGTCCCCGGTCGGAATTTCTCGGCCGGTCGCGATCACATGTGGACGGCATTGGAAATGCCTGGTGATGTAAACTACACCGTCAAGGAATCCGACGGTCGCGCGGGGTCTTTCAGATCAAAATCATGGAAGAGGAGAACATCACGTACACGGTATGGAGCACGTACGCGGACCCGAGACGCACAGTATGTACTAGCAGGCAGGTATGCTCCAATCCTGGAACAAGTGTTGCTACCAGGGAGAGAATGGAAGCTTTGGTTAACTAACAGCTACGACAAGCTCCAGTATCCTGGACATGGGCAATCTCACTTCAAACGCCGCATCTTATCCGCATGTGAAACCCACCAGCACGTGGGCGTGCCTCAAGCGTGGGGGTGAATCATGTTGTTGCTTTCCAGCCTTAATCGACCGCGACTCCCCAACTTTCATCATCTTGTTGACGTCAGAGTGAGTTCTACCTACTGCTACAACTGCCGGCAGCAACAGTCAACACCACACACCAGCGACGCAATTCATATACCGGTATGCCGCGTCAAAGATATACATATGGTATGGTGTACGTGTACTGTATCATCATCGGAAAAGGGAGCGGGATCACTATCAACGTCGACGAAACTCGGACGGTGGCGCTCCTGAAGAAGGCGATCAAGGAAAAGAAGACAATCAGTTTGAATGGCACGGATAAGCTGCACCTCTTCCTGGTCAAGAAACAACGTGTGGCTGCGAGATCTGCTGCGCTCGAGCTGAAGGAGGGTCGGACATGCTCGCGAGCTTTGGATGTCTATTCGTGCCCACACTACTGTGAGTGACCGGTGTGGCATATGAAGGGACCAGCTGCGGTTGTACAGGTACCATGTCGCCATTGTCGTATTCAGTTGCACTCGACGAGGTACAAGGCCTCCGAAAGGATGGGCTGCAACGACACCAAGGTTAGCGTCGCTGCATTTCGGGACTGGAGCCCGCGGGACCAAACAACCCATTGTGATCTTAAACGCAACTTCGATTTGCACTACAATCCTACTTGGTGACAGAGTTCTTGTTTAATCGCTTTCACGCGATCCTGTTCCTCCATCACTCCAACACTCATCCTGCCATGATTCGATTCACCTCGTCACATTTTCCATCTCATCGTCAAACTGAACAATATCCGTGATGAAAGAGGGATTCCTCAGCAACCTCGTCAGACAGCTGACATCGATGCGCTTGACTTGTCTCAATAGCGGAGACTGCAAAATTCAAAGTACTTGTCCTTTTCTCCTTGAGGAATATCCTCCTCTGGCAGATAAAAGATGTTGAAATCATCGAACGATCCAGAAAATTTTACGTGAACAATTTCAACAGTAGGGCAGGTTTCCACTCGATAAACGTTGTCGAACTTGTGCGCAGCTGGAACAAAGTTCACGACGAGCATACGTTGAACGCCGAACTGTCTTTTGTATCCATTTGCTTGTGCCGCCGCCACGTTAATGTTAATTTCACTTTTTCAAGTAATTGGTTTACCTTCAGCTCGTACGCGAGCTTGTCTCCGTTGATGATAAGAATGTCTGCTCTGGTTTTGACATCTGCGGTTCTGACTTCAGGAAAAACCTGTTTCGCTCGGTGTGTCTTCTTGAGAATATCACGAATCGCTGCATACACTTCGAAATGAAAAACGGCTTCGCTTGGAGAACTGCGATTCTGTACGAGCAAATGTGCAATGGTGTTCGGGTCCACATAGGCGAGTGCAGCACATAAGAGCTGGACAGGATCCTCAGCAGCCACAGCTTTACAAATTTCTCGAGCAGGAAGCGCTTCAAGGCACACTCGCTTCATCATCGGAGAGACGATGACCAGCATAAGTTTAACCCTGCTCTGCCCGATGTCAACTCGCCGCTCGGACACAACTCCCATTCGCAGTAAGAGATGAGCATTTGTGTTCCTGGCCGTTAAATCCTCATTATTTCCAAGTATTTGTTTGAGTAACCACCACTCTTCGTCGTTCAACTTCTGTAAATCTTGTTGAATACGAGCATAGGTGTGATTGAACATCTGCAAGTAAGCGTAATAGGGATCCCTGAAGAACCACTCCTCCCATTGACCCAGCTCAAGCTCCCATTTTTGTTCATCGATCGTGAATCTAACAAGTGACCCCAACACACCGGGGCACCACCAGAGAACATCTTGATCCCCTCCTGAAGCGATAATGGAAATCGATAAAGTTCCTTGAACAGGCTGAAAAACATGGCCATCTGGGATTGTGTAAATGGCTCGACCTTAATCAACTGAGACACGTTGAAAGGGCTTGAAGATCCCCGAAATACCTGGTAGGTATTCACCAAGTCGTAGGTTCCAACCCCAAGAAATCCCAGAAAGAACTTGTCCGATTGTGCTTTCCACATTCGAATAACTTGCAGAAATGTGGACAACAAATCAGGGTTGGAGAACAGACAATCCATTTCATCCAGGATCAGACAGACCTTCTTGTTCCCGTTACCTGCGCACCTTGCAACTAAAGTCATCAAAGAATTGAAATCGCGGCAATCGCTTTCATTGTCGACCAATATCCCCAAGTGATTCCAGAATTTGGTCTCGTCGGCCGCAAACACCGCACCCAGCTCGAAATACACGCAAATGATGTCCGAGCGGCTAGTAAGCAGCCATTCCTGGATGCCATTTGCAATTGTGGTTTTCCCAAATTGACGCGGACCATACAACAGATAGAGTGGGCAGTCGCTGCTAGAGAAGCCTTCTTTAATCCGTTGAAAGGCAGGGATAGTGCTCAAAGGGACGGAGAAGTCACTTTCGGTCACTGGCCCAGTGAATGCAACGTATTTCTGGAATTTCGGTCTCTTGGGGAATGGTTGATCTTGTTGAGCGACGCTCATCAACGCAGATCGTTGACCAAGAACACTGGTATGCGACTCCCACAACCCCTCCTGTACTTGTGCTTGCTCCGGAACCACCACCAGCACGTGAATCTGGTCGGTGGATGGCTGCTCCATACCCGTCAATACTTTCTGAAGGCCGGACTCCCCTGTAGCTCTTCGTCTTCATTCGTTAGCGCTTTGACGGTAGCCGTTTTCCTGCCCTTCTTCAGCTCCTTCACGTCCTCACTCTCAGTCTTCAGCCACTCGGTTCCCTTCTTCGCCAGGAAGAGCTGCAGGTTCTTCGCAGGAATGGTGATGTCCTCGCTCTCGTCCTTGATCGCCTTCTTCAGCGCTGATACTGATGCACCCTCGTCGATTTCCACCTCGAACGCGCTTTAGTCGCTCCAACGACAGCACAAAAGAGCTTGATCATCTTTTCTCGAGCTAGCGGATTCTGGAATGAGAAAAAATGAAAGGAGAAAATTTGTAATCGTACTTGAGCGATGAATGGTGTGGTCACATATACTTTTAATCGAAGAACTGTGCCTATTACATGTATTGTGCTTTGCAGTTTTTGGCACTTATAATAGCAACTCCTGCGATGTGTGTGCCTCATGAGAAGTACAAATCGTACACCAATACGAATAAAGATAATCCTTGCACGAGTTATATTACTGATCTTAATAGAAATCCTAGGTAAGAAAGGCAGCTCGTGGCCAATGAATACGAGATCGGCTGGCTTTGGCACTATTCAAAAGTGTCATTTTCCGTTTAAGTCTTGCAGCATGACGTACTCAAAGGACCTACGCTGGCGCGCAGTCGTGCTGTTTTTCGTCTACAACATCGAGATGTTGCAGATTGCACATGTCCTCGGTGCATCGGTACGCTCCATCAAGCGTTGGAATCGCTTTGTTCAAAAGTTCGGCATGGTAACCGGCGCCCAACGCGAGAAGCGGGCATCGCGCTGGCCAGCATCGGTCTGTGCGTTCGTGATCAAGTACGTGGAGGACCACCCGTGCTTTTATCTCGAAGAGCTCCAAGATACACTTCGTAACAAGTTTGGAAATATCAAGACGTCAACATCTACCATTTGCAGAGCCCTTCGGTTTGATATGGGGTTGTCCAGGAAAGTGCTGACGCGGCGTGCGCGGGAGGCTAAAGCAGATCAGGTTCAAGACTATATCGACAAGCTGAAGCCTTTCTACTCCATGCCCGAGCAAATGATTTTCTTAGACGAAACCGCCAAGGATAGTAGAGATGGTGTGCGTCGATACGCATGGTCGAAGCGAAACACGCCTGCAATCGTCACGCTTCCTTTTGTACGCGGTGAGCGGGTCTCCGTTCTGGCGGCGATGTCAACGGACGGTTTTTATCGTGGGGTGCACAACAGGAACATTTACGCGGCATGTATTTTACCAGACCTTCCACGACAAAATTTTGCCGTTCCTGAATCCGTGGCCACTTCCTCGCTCTATCCTTGTACTGGATAATGCAAAAATCCATATGTACAAGGAATTAGAGGAAGCGGTGCACAGTGTTGGTGCTTTAATTTTCTTTCTGCCACCATATTGCCCCAACTCAATCCGATTGAAGTCGGGTTTTCACTGCTGAAGCGTTGGATCCAAAAGAATGCAAACACGGCGTTCGGATTCGCTCCAGAGGAGGTATTAGACTTGGCGATGTACGCTTGTACGCGCACGAAAGATGGAACACGTGGTATTTATAAGCATTGCGGGTATGCTCTCGACTCGTTGGCAATAGATATTAATGTACTCCAACTAATTAATACTACAACTGATGGTCTTCATCCTCCATATTTTGAGCTGGTAGATTAACAGGTATGTCGGAGTTGTGTGGGCGCCTAAGATCGCAGTCAGGTAAACCGAGAATGTCTCGGAGATCATCTAGCGAGACCGAAATATTTACCTCACTTTCGTTGATGAGTATTCTCACGGTTCTAAACCGACGATCCAGACGTCGATGCTCTGCTTGCTGCTCGTGCGCCATCTCACAGCGAGCTTCGTCAACACTGCAGAGTTGTCGATATGTTGCATGCTCCGGGATTGTAGGCTGGGTTCCATCTGGCTCACGCGCATGTTGTGTTGCAAAGTAGCGTAGAGCCAAACTGTTCGGCGCTAGCGGAGATTGGTTAGTATCAGCTAAGTGCTGTACAATCCGAGTCGATGCTTCATTAACCCGTGCAACTGTTGCCCGTCGAATTGAGTTGTGGATCTATCAATAATGCAAAAGCTAACATTAGTATAAATCCACAGCTCCGATAAATATGACAGCAGTACCTTCACAGCGTACACGAAAACCATTAGACTGGCTGCCAGCGAGACGTTTCTACGCTGAGCATTCCGCCAGGATTGCATAACTTGGGCAGCGAATGATTCAGCAGTGAGCTTGATGAACTCCTTTTGTTTCGTGTTGGTACCTGGTTTGAGGTAAATATCCTTCTCGGACCACGAAATTCCTTCTTGAGCACTTACGATCGCGTCCACTTTTGCATGTAAGACGGCGTAGCCTTCTGTAGATTGCAAACTCACTGAATGTGGCTGCTTGTGGACTGCTCGGACGTCATGTAATGCCTCGCCCAATTTGATGGTCAGCGTTACTTTGACCTCTTCGTCCCCAAAAATGTGTTGCACTGTGTTGGCGCGTGAGGTAGATTCGCTCTCCATCAGGTATAATCCCGAGTGGATCTACAATGGTCTTCACTCGCTCAAGTATCATAAGATCAAATCGACAAATTTATGTTTAGCTCAATCTCATTCCAGATTTATTTTTCAACTTACCGTTGGTAGTCCGCTTTGCAACCTCGCGTCTTGTTCACGTGGGCGTCTATGTTGAGGAGGCTAATGTCGAGCTACTGTGCCAGCCAGTAGGAGGTCAGCACGTTGGTCATCTGAGGCTAGTGCTTCTCGTTCTTGTTCATGTCATCTCAGCGCATTTAGTCCACGCCCACCTATTAATACAAGATGTGTGCGAAGTAGGTGTACGTTAGTACATCGGTTATTAAAGTGTAAACAATACAGTACAGGCTTCACTCACCTGAGCAGCGCCTCTCCGTCGATATTGGGTAAGAACCTGCCAGTCTTCCTCCCTGCAATTTGGTTGGCCTGGATCCCCACTCGCTTCATTTCGTGGTGCACTTGGCCAATCTTCGAGTCCGATCGGCCCAACTGCTAGTTCAGGGTTCACGGGCTGGTTGATGTGACACGGCACCTCGAGCTTGTTAACGAAGAAGTCGGTCGGGTGGTTATAGTAGAGAATGAGCGACTCACTGAGTGGCTTCTAAGCGCGACGACGGCGACATGCCCCTGCAGGGACGCAAACAGCATCTTCCCGTCCTTCTACGAGTTGTCCACGAAGTCGAGTATCCCCTGGTGATGGAGGCGAGTCGGCCGATCGAACGGCGGTTCTAAGGAACGCGGCGTCTGCGTGAGGGAGCAGACTAACTGGCCCCACGCGTGTACGAAACCCAGTTGTTGAAATCACCAATCAAAATTCTTCACGATTTGTACGTAATCATGCACGAGTTAGTGCAGGGGGTGAGGTGGAATTAGTGCACTAAAAGGCAAGACAAAGTCCATGCAAAGTACAATACACTCCGGGCCAAAAGTATACGAACACCCCTACTTTTGCTAATAACTCAGCCTCTAGATGGAGTTGAGAAGTGTGCTTCAGACATGTTGTGTAGAACACGGTAATCATCAGTCGTTATGGGCTAATACTCACATACAAAAACCGTTTTGGCAGGTGGCCAAAATATACGAACGCTGTACTAATTGAAACTGGCTCAAAATGATATTTGTTTTTTATAATATGGTGTTTAGGCATGGGTTTTCAACGCAGCCACAACATTCGAAGAAAAACGAAGCTGTACTACAGCAGACGCATTTAGAATTTGCAATCAAGTTTTGGAGCGAATACAGCCATTTTCCGGATAGTGCTATCTACAACGTCGACGAAACGGCCATTTATTTCGACACTCCACCCCACAAAATATGGGCCCTCAAGGGGATGCGTGGATCAGCAAAAGTCAAGCATATGCAGAAGAATTCCGGAAGACTCACAGCTGTGCTCACCATTCGGGCTGACGGTACGTTCATTTATTTTACATTTAATTTACTGTATACTGAAACTAAGTAACGTTATTTGATTTAGGAAAAACTGCCAATACTCTTCATTCTGCGAGGAATACCTGGCGGCACTGTGGAGACAAATGAGTTGCCAACATATCCAGATGGACATGTTTATACAGTCCAAGAACATGGCTGGATGGACGCAACTGTTTGGGAGTTTTATATTGAAAGTTTGCTTAAATTTGAAATAGATTCTCCCTCTGTCCTCCTTCTCGATAACTTCGATTCCCATGTATCGGAAGGAGGACAGAATGTGGTAGCGGAGGCTACCTCAGCACTAGTGTGCCCTGTTCCGCCAAACAGCACGTCTGTCTGTCAGCCTCTTGATGTTGGAGTTATGGGTCCACTCAAGAAGAAGCTGACAGGCGTATGGCTATCAGAAAATATTAATGGTACACGCACCGCGCAGCAAAAGAGACTTGGCGCGATCAAGCGCACCATTACAGCATGGGAAGGCATCACAGAGCACTGTGTTGTGCGTAGCTTTGAAAAGGCAATTCCAAGATATCCTGAAGTCCAAGTATAGGATAAAAATGTTTTTTACCAATCACAAATAGCGAATCACTGATGGGTACGGATTTTTGTCGAGATGCCCCGTTTACTTTTGTATGGCGGATACAGTTCAGTGGGGGTACGGATTTCACCGTCGTTGTCTGTACTACACAGGTTATACGGTATCCTTATGGCCAGTACCTACTGTAACGGGGTTTAAAATGTGTCAAGGTATCACTATAGATGAACCCAGTCGATAAAGACCATTGCTAATATCTACAACACAGGATATAATGCACGGCTGCTAATAAACGCGCCGCAGAGCGGCTGCGGAAACAGCAACGTGAGGAGCAGGAGCGGCGTGTGCGCGGACATCGACCCGAAGCCTTTTAGTATGCAATATTTGGCGCTGAACAAGTATGATAGTGGATGCTTTTCATTAACAAATGTATTGAAAAAGGAAAATTCAAAGGGGGACTCGAATCGAAATACATTTTCGAAGAGGGACTCGACAATTACGCTGTCTATAAAAGCTAGCTTTTACTAAGCCTATTCAATCTGCCGTGGATCCCCGACCGTTGCTGACGTTGCTGGCGCTACTGAGCGTGCCCCGGTCGTGTACGTGTACGGTTGGTGTTCTCGGGCGTGCCCATCTCGATGCCAGACATGATGTACACGGTGCCGAACCGGTCCCTCAACTACGAAATCACCAAGGGTGTGCGGCGACCGCCACGACTGCTACCGCCGACGGCTGCAACCGTTCGGCGACATGATGCTGGCAGAGCTGGTGCAAAAGTACAAGAAGGCGTGCGAGAAGCGCGACAAGTCGTTCTCGTCGGACACGTTGGAGCAGATGCGCATGACATCGAGGCCGTTTTTCGCTAGTGGAATATCCCGCGCGCCGTCAA
The DNA here is from genome assembly GCA_012656075.1 of Phytophthora hibernalis. Classification (NCBI taxonomy): domain Eukaryota; phylum Oomycota; class Peronosporomycetes; order Peronosporales; family Peronosporaceae; genus Phytophthora; species Phytophthora hibernalis. The sequence continues at coordinate 16,270 of JAAKBF010000256.1, forward strand.
GTACCGTGAGATCAAGAAGATAACGGGTCTCAAGGGCACGGACGTGGTCGTTCAGGACAGCGTGTACGGCAACATCAACGACCAGTTACATGATCTTGATCTTCACGCGTAACTCGGCCAACGACGAGAACAAGCTGTATGGTGAGTTCCGGATGAACGCGCATGGTGAAGATGTGGCTGCACCCGACCTTTGTCAACGATAAGATGTACCCGAAGGACTGCTGTACCAAGTCCTGCCGGTGTCTAGGACACGACTACTGGGAAAGATCGTGTTCACCACGGCGAACGCAGAGAAACAAGACTAAGCCGTCATAATCGAAGTGTATACTTCTCCTAATTCTTCTTTGTGTATGTCAAGTTCGGCCAGTACACGATGCCTTGTTGTGACCATCTGCGATGCCGCATTTGCCGCACTTGTAAAGCTTACGGATCCGTGTAGACTCACCACATTCACCACGCGAACGAATTCTCCGTTTACGGGGCCGTCCAGCCTGCCGTTGATAAAGTGCAGGTGTCAAGGTTTCATCTGCTCTTTTTCCGAGTCGTCCGGGAGCGCAATGGGACGCTGATTCTTCGCATCACGACACCTCGATCAGAAAACAAGTTCCAGTGTGAGCTTAAGCAGATGCCGCTGTACTCTGTTTCGTTCATCACGGACGAAGTTGCATACACCAGTCGATTGGGTCACGGGGACAAGCCAAGAGAGGAGAAATTATATCCGCCATCATGCTCATGTGTGTCTTGGTTACAGCAGGGGTCACTGTCGCACCTCTTGGCTGTCAAAATGCAGACGAACGGAGGTCTGGAGGATGTGTTTCAATTGTTTTCAAGCTGCTACACCGTTGCTCAGACGATGCAGCTAGTTGATGAAGCAGAGGTTTCGCAGTCGACGTGCAGTTGATATGCTTGAGATTGGGTGTTGTTCGACCAGAGGCTGTCCATGTTTTGCCTTGACAGAGACGAAGATGCGCCTCGGTCATCATGATTTTGTGTACGCACGGCAGTAGCCGTAAGGCAGTAGCTTCCTCGGCTTTAGCCGCAACGAGATTGCCTGCTCGCTTTCAACAAAGTTGGTAGTTCTCCATCAGGGGTTGGGTCTTGTAGTATGGATGCAGAGCCCACTTCTTCAGCTCCACCGCGTTCAAATATTCCCCGGCAGGGACATTTGCATCACTCAAATCTTGTATGGCTGCTTTGTACTCGGCTGGCGTATTTGCAGCTTGCGCGCGCCAAACCATTACACAGCAAGCTTCACTTTTCGTCAGCTCGCATATTTCCTGTGTAGTAAAAGCTAGCTTTTATAGACAGCGTAATTATCGAGTCCCTCTTTGAAAATGTATTTCGATTCGAGTCCCCCTTTGGAATTTTCCTAGTATATATATATCGATAGTAATAAATCAGGTACTGCATGTACCGGTACAACGTACCGACATTATATGTGTTGGCCTCGATTTTGTTTGCCAAGAACGCGCTGTATTTCTATTAATTTCCTTGGCAATGAATGATGGAAATCTCAGAGGTATATGTTCACTGTGCGTTGACACAAGTTTCGATGGGGTCTCAACTTCACATACGGTATAGTAATAACACATGTGCGGCGCGCTGCCGTCGATCAAGTTGATCCAAGTGGTTTGTGTCGCGCAGCGCGACATACACTAATAAAGCCGTTCGGGCCGCCAATTAAACGGACGGTTCTCCAGCAGTAAAGTACCGGTAATCAGATGCAGGCACATCTCAAGAGCCCAGTCTGGCTCTGTTGTGCTGTGAGTCGGGAATGGTCTGCGTCCTCCCTCACACCTCATTTTGCGCCTTAAACACCCAGTACCCTCCGAGATGAACCCCACCAAGTTTCTCACGCCACTACTGGCCATGCAGCTGGCTGTTGCCTTCGTCGCAGCAACCTCCGATGCAAACCCTGCCTCGGTAGATAGCCCGATTTATTACGGCCGTCCCAACAACGGGGCTATCCCTACACCACTCCTTCGCCAACGAAGCCCCGCGAAAATGAGACCGAGACGCCCACCCCCGCGAATGGCCCGATTTATTACGGCCGTCCCAACAACGGCGGTTATCCCTGAGTAGTAATATTCAGCAGGTTACGCAGTGGTTTTTTTTTAGCTTTATTTACATAGAGAATAGGTTTAACCGTTTCTAATGCGATGGGGTTTCAACGACGCAACCTCTCGACCAGCTGATAGCTCGAGGAGGCACCCAACGCTTCAGGAGTATTCGTAGACAGGTTTAACCGTTTCTAATCCCCAAATGTTGTGCTGAAGCGTCCGTACCTCTCACCATTGGTTGGAATCACGTGAGGTAGGGCTACATCTATGTGACAGCGCTTCATCACGCTTTCATTTCCCGCTTAAGTACGACACCAAAATTCTCCCCCTCCCTTTTCTCTTATTCGAGAATCTGCCGCCTCGAATAAAGATGGTGACGCTCGTGTGCTCGATCGTTGGCGAGGAGGAAGCGCGTTTCCTGTGGACATCGATGCGAGTCAGTTGGTGGGCCACTTGAAGGAGGCGATCAAGGAGAAGAAGAAGAACAGGATCAGTGTGACCCTGACGAGCTGCAGCTCTTCCTGGCGAAGACGACAGCCGGCGCGTGGCTGCAAGATGTCGACCCTAGTGTGCTCGAGCTGGAGGAAGGGAGGATCCGTCCTGACGTCCAGACGCTGATCAAGGGAGAGAAGATGAGGGCGACGTGGACAATTGGTGACGTGCTGAAAGAAAACAAAATGACCACCCCACAGTCGAGACAAGTTCACGTGCTGGTGGTGGTTCCGAAGAGGAGTCCAAATGACCTGTTTGTTGAGAACGATTCGATATCGGCGTTTCGAGAAACTGCCGCAAGCATTCACCGAGTGCAGGTTCAAATGCAAGTGCTGCTTGAGCAAAATAAGGCTAATTTGACACACAAACCAAATTCCTTCTCCGATGGGGCATTGGGTCAAATGGAGTCTGGAAGATTGAAAACGGATGGCATGATCATCGATGCTGCACCAATAGAGAACGAAGAAGCATTTTGGCCAGAGGCAATTCAGATTCAAGCGGATGCTATTCAGAGTGAGGCTGCTTTTGACGCGTTTATTACTCCTTTTTCAGCGACGTATTAAGCCGTTGTGGTATGGTATTCGTCAATAGCGAGAGATATCCATGGTTGTCTCAGTCTCCGCTTGTTACCAAGAATACAGATCTCAAACCGGATGGATTTGCGACCCACCGTGGAATGTTTCGTGCCAAACCGGTACCGGACGATGGAGTGCAACGCCAGAATGGATTTCGATTTGGAGTAGCAGTGGAAGAATTGTTCGACTGCCTCATTTTGTTCGAAAGCAAGCTCACTATAACGGATGCTTCGTTTGGCCAAGTGGTACGATATCTGCAGTATCTTTGCCCCAAGGAGCTAGCAAGCGCTATTCTATTCGACCGCCGCTCCTTTTGGTTGATCAAAAGCCACAGGTCTGTTGTTACCAAAGTTCGAAGAGCGAAGTGGGTCGATAAGGGCTCGAAAACATTGTTCCAGAGCTTTATTACTGACAACATATCTCCATGGGTGGCGCACTTAACCAATGCCTGCACTTCATTGGGTGTTGGTGTGGTGGAGGGCGATGCATTTCTCGGCCGTGGCGCTCATGGACGCGTTTTTAAGGTAACTGGGCCAGGTCAGAAGGTTTTCGCGCTGAAAATCGTGGAGGAATGCTCCGTTGGACGTCTTTATCAAGAGAAGAAGGCCTTGATGAAAGCCCAGCCCACAGGATTGACGATTACTCCTGTGCGAGATGTCATCGAAAGCACTGATGGTAGCGCGGCCTTATTGCTGTCTCCTGTTGGGAAACCTCTGCCTCGACCAACGACACTAGAGGGAGTACGGAACCTCTTTGGATTGTTATGGCAGCTCCACGCGAATAGCCTGGTCCATGGAGATCCTCGCGTGCCGAATGTGATCCTCATTGGGGATACGCCCTCTGGATTGATCTCGTGGAAGTGATGGAGGCTACTCCCACTTTGAAAAAATGATGCTGATATTCTCGCACGGTCCATCCTAGGTGTCTCTCGGGCCTTTGAGCTGGACCCGGCAACGAAACAATTGATCGATAACTATGGCGAAAGCGCTACGCCAGAGAATCTTGATCGTCTGGCCGAAGCAGTAAGCTTGGTATTCCCAAATTAGCTGCAAATCCGATTCAATGGTTTTCATTCGCACGGCAATGGGTGCAGCTCATTGACCGAATGGGGCGTCGCCGCTGTGCACACGTTTGATCTATGAGCACTTTGCTGGGTTGTTGGCAGCAGCCAGTTATTCTGCTGTGCTTCTTCCGCGATCTGATAAGCTTCGCGCGATAGCACATCTCTGTTTCAGCCAGCACACACAAAAGTTAGTCATACACCGCCAAATTACAATCAGAACGCGTCTACGTACGGGTGGCGTCTGTCAATGGCTGTGATCGACTGCACTCCATCTTGGTCAGCAACAGCAAGCAGTCCGTAGGCAGCCATCGCCCTCAGAAAAACCGACAGCTTCTTGAACGAGCTATGCTTAATGTTCAGCGACACCCCGACACGCAGCAACACATTCGCTTGGAACGAACTCGACAATGGGTTTCCCGACCGCCTCACTCGTCCGGAAGTTCTAAATCTACTGCTTTCCAAGTGCATGCGCTACCACCGAATCGAGCGTATGCCGCGAAGTTCCATGGGGGCAACTTGCGCCCGATCTCGATTCACGCCGGCAAGCTGATCCAGATTCATTGGTTAATGATGTGTTGGAATACTTTAGCACCATGACGTATGGCACGAATGTCAAGGCCAAGAAGAAAAAGAATCGCAAACATGTGTACGAAAGAGTATTGAACAAGTGTAGTGGTGAAGTCTAAACAGATTGGAGACGTTCTAGGAACATCTTCTATCAGCGGTGACGCGGAGGACGTTCCCGATTTGCGTTTCTTTTCTTCTTGTTGCTAGTCGTGGTGGTCTCGCTGCTGGTGGTGAAAGTCGTGGTCGAGGTTGTAGAACTTTGCTCCGACTTGGACTTGGACTCAGTCGAGGACTGTTTCTTCTTGGTTGTTTTCTTGCACTGCTTGTTTTACCGAGAGCGATGTGGTACACAACGAGCGCCAGAATGCATGAAATATAGTGAACGACAGATGCGCTCAGTACAAGCCGTAGGTCGCCTGCACCACGGCACAAATTTGAAAAGTCATTGGCACGAGAGCGTGCATGGCCAATTCCACCTTGCTTTCTACCAGGAAGTCCTTGTACTTGGCAGCCTCCTGAAAATTTCCATTTCCACCTCCGCACAGACGGCCCGATCGGATACAGAAAAACCACAAAGGTCTCGAGAGGTCTTGAACCGGTACACCATTCGCACGAAACAACACGAAAGGTTGGACACACAGACCATCTCCCCAGTCTAGCCCACTACAACACGGCGCGTTGTGCGGTCAGTGTACTCTTCAAGAATGGCTCCTGGGCCGCCGCCGTCTTCAAAGATGCACTTCGGGCAGTTTTCAGTCGTAATTTTGACGCTGCTACTGGAAGACTTTCAGTATATTGAGCTGCATCTTGCCCCGACGGCCCCAAAGAAAGCCGTCAGAGGCAGTGGAGTCATGCAGTCAAGCGACAGACTGATAAGGTATGTAAACACGCTCAAAATGGCGACGTAGGAACCCCCTCAAGCAGAAGACCGTTCGAGAGCTCTGACGGCGGCTTCTGGGAAAATGGATAACCACAGCACTGCAAACAGCGAGCGCTTCAAACGCTGCTGGTCGGAGGTTCCGTCATTACTTCCACTGAATGTAAAGAAATACAGAACAAAAACCGCAATGCCGCCACCACAAGCAGTCCCAATGAGCTTGAGGACGAGCTTGTAATTTGTCCCAGAACCTGTACAGCTCCGTGGGTGATGATAATAATCATCCAGCGAGCAGGGCTCGGAAAAATAATGGCACGTGTTCGTGCGCCCATCTGGAAAAAATGTGACAAGGCAGATTGACCATTTGAAACCATCACAATCCGTCGGAGCCCATTAGACTACCATCTCGGTACATCCAATGACCATTCTAAACCATCTCCGAGAGAGCCGGTTGATGTCATCACTTGATGTCTGTACGAAGTATGCGCAGCAAATGTGTATATCCGGAAGAACAAATCAAGTGTGTGCGAAGTCAGGTCGGTCGCATTGGAGCAACAGCAGTAACACCTGGAGAATGAACTGAAAGACGTGTATTACAGGCACATGCAGAGGTATCGGTAGCGTAAGTATTGTAAGGTCCTTTTGTTCACGAAGCCGGGGCTCACAGCTCCCGCAAATATCTCGAACGTCAGAAGAATGTAGACACCGCAATTGTAGTTGTCTGTCTGCAAGCCTAAAGTCGAATTGAACCCTTGGACTCTGTAATCCCTCGTCAAACCACTCGGTATCAGGCCCCGTAGTTTTTGAGCCGCAGCACGTACAGCGAGCTTGTATGACGACTCCATTGGGTCGTAGAGGAGCAGCGTCTTCTTCGAGAGGTCGGTCATAATGCTACACTAGTGGTTACCGTTGCAGTTGACAGGGATTAGAACGCGTTCATCTGAAGCTCCAAAAAGACGGCAGAGAGCTCAGTTTCATCTGTCACTATTTCGTAGCCGTTGGCGCCGTTGACGACGCTGATCATGTTAGGGCTCACTGAGATCACGTTTGGAATGCCGTTGAACATCTTCTGCATCAACGTGACCATCGTAACGTCGCTAAGTCGACCTTTGGCAGCCAGATCAAGTACTTCCATCTGTACATAGCATCATTCGACAGTGTGAGAATAAGTGCAGCGTTAGGCAACATAGCGAACTTTACCTCATTTGTCAGCAGTCTAAGGCCCTGTAACTTGGAGCATAGGTCTGGGTCTTCTTTCGTGTAAAAGGCGGCGTCAATGTCTAGAGTGAAGACCACTGCGGATGCCCACTTTTGGGCGGCTTCGATCTTCCGGACTGTCGTTAAGGCGCGGTGGTATTGCTTCATAGTGGCGAGTGTACTGGTTGTAAATATACCAATGGTAGGTATATCTACAGCGACATCGCGTTCAGCTAGGCCTGCGTGTTTCCTTGCAGTCTCGCCTCTTTTTCATCGCATTTCCGAAGCAAATCCTTCGCAAAGACCCTCACTACTTCGTCAGCTTGTATGATGGGTTTGCTAGCTGGCCGTTTTGTTAGTTGCATTGCGACGGGAGGCTTCACCTTCTTCTCGAATACAAACACTTTGAACTTGCTGAGTGTATCTGCTGCAGATCGGTATGTCGGATCACCTGCCAATATATCAGCAATGATGGCTACGTTCAAGTTCATGCTGTGCATTTCGGAGTCCTCTTGGGCCATTGCCACTGCCAAACTTCTCTTCTTTTGGCTATGGAGGGCTTGATTTTCGGGCGCCCTCTGGATTTTGGCGGCGAACTGACTTGAAAGTTGTCGTCATCTTGCGCTAGAGGCACTAGTTGCAAACCAGTGTCAGACGGTTCTTCGCGTAACTCAGAGGGTGCGGACCCCACTGCTTGTGTTGCAATGACCATCTCAGATGGTGTACTGACCATCTCAGATGGTGTATTGACCTTTTCAGATGGTGACGGGCTCTGACGGGATGGTGCAGTCTCCATTTCAGGTGGGCTTGCCATGGGAACGCTAGTCTCCACTGTAGCAGGGGTCGGTACTTCCTGGTTTGTCTGCGGTACGAACTCCGTTGCCGGAGGGTCCGTCCATGTGGGGTCCTTCCTTGGTGGATCTGTCTCTGGTGGTCTTGGCATTTGAGCTGATGTGTCTTCTTCACACTCACCAACGCCAGTGTCGAGCAGCACTTCCGACGACTCCTCGTTTGTGCGCCATGCTGTCTCCCGGTCAGCGCTATTATCATGGTGTGCGATGAGTTTGGCTGCCAGCTCGCTCTCCCCACGCTTAAAGAGTTTTCCTATTTGTTGAAGTGCCTGTAGTGCCACGCAATACTGAGGCATACCCATGCCACTCATGGTCTCAGCAATTGTAATCGCGGTCTGCTGAGCTTCTCAATACTTTCGATTAGAGTCCCACGGGTTACTCTCATCCCGTAATACCTTTCCCACCGCAAACGAACCGACCGACACATTATCCAAGGAGGGAGCATGTTGAATCGAAGCCAACAACCATCTCGCCGGTAATAGCTGAGTAGGAATGACGACCTCCATACCTAGGGCCTTGCGAAGGTAAAACACGTGTCTACAGGGTAGCAAACGGGTCGTCATAAAGAGGCACGAACATTCCCAGTTCTGCTTGTTCACAGAGTACTCCACACCAGGCTCATCAGATGCGTCGTCGTCATCTGCCATGTTTTTGATAGAAATTATCCCAGGTACGGCCTCGAAGAACGAGTAACGCGCACGTCCGCTGACAACGTACGTGTACTGCTCGTAGATAAGCTCACATGCGTGCTCACTCACGAGGTTTGCTACGAGCCTCATCTCGCGATTGTACTTGCTGTTGTGGACAGTACAAACCTTGGCTGAACGAGCTACGAAGCTGCGCTCGTTCCGACTCTGGTAGCACATGAAGGAGGCGACACACTCGTCTAGGCCCATTGTTCGGCTCATTGTGTCCTTGAGCTGCTTCCACGAAGCCTCAAGCCGGTTATTTGTGTTGTTGCCTAGCGTCACTGCGTTTTGGCGTTTACATGCACAGCACATTGCCTTGCAGCTATCCCAATTCTTGACAAAGTACATCTCGAAAGGGTGCGATTTTACGAGTGTGAGACGGTCACATGTGACCACGTGACCATCCAGATGGGGAGAGATGGTCACTTCAGTATCCAACCCAACAGGGTGCCCACCCGAGTTGGTAGAAGGTTGCTCCAAGTCGTGATCTTGCGTAGCTGGCCGTGATCAATCGACAAAATGTGACGCATGTAGGCTCGGTACTTCGAAAATTCTTGCTCAGTCTTTCGTATACCATAAGTGGCACCATACTGCGGAGCTGTGCCTTTGCCACGACGAAAGCGCGTAGTCAGCCGATGCAACTTGCTCTCGTAGGTACTTTATGACGTGAAACTGGCAAAGTAGAATCACCACATCTGGCAGCGCCGCTTTCCAGAACGGCTATTTCAGTAAAATCCTTGTCAACGATGACGCACTGTAGCTTGGACCATGCCGGTTTGTTGGATTTGAACTCCTCCAAGGAGGTAAGTAGGGTAGATGCCCGCTCATTCTGAAGGACAGCATGCTGTACAAATTGCCCTTTCCCGAACGCATCGTGCACCATGAAGGAGAATATCTTATACTTGGACGCGTTCGTGCCATGTGTGGCATCTATCAGCATAACCTCAGGAAAGTGATGAAACATTTCGCGCATGAGTTTGGTCTGTAGTGTAATACAGGTAGCGATTCTCTACATAGTGAAACACCGCGTCGTTAAAACCAGCTTATTTTCATGTACAACCCATAATTCTGCTCACCTTTTCCTGCACAGTCATACATAGATACTTCATGCAACGGGTATTTCATAATTCAATGCAACCAAGGGCTCAATAGATGCACAAGACACACGTCCTTCCGCGATTCGTACTTACGTTCGTAAACAGCTTTTGTTTGACACCGTCTCAGAAATTTTCCATCGCATTAACTATCGGCAGCGATTTGGCGGGGTGATTACTAACTTTATATTTATTAATAGTACTACTGTACCGGTAGTACACTACTGTAGTAGTAGTAAGTACTTGTTAGGGTGATTTTTTGAAAATGCAAGCACGGTGTGTATTTCAAGTAAGCTTAGTCAATCTACCGCAGGTACCATGTCATAGTAGGATTTCCACTCCTTATCGATTTCTTTACGCTTCCACTCCATACACTCGCAAAACACCTTCGCGTTCTGAACGTAGACAGATGTTCGCATCTCCAAGCCATCCTCCGACGCAACAAAGCCTTCCTTCAAGTGCAGTGAGATCAGTCTTGCGTATCCAGCGTTTAACGCGCGTACGATCAAGTTCACCTACAGTATGACACCGCGAACATTGTCAGACCATACTGAAGTACTCCATCGGAGCACGAAGAATTCATACCTTGTATCTGCTCCCGACTACCGGACCTTCAGACACGGATTCGACGGAAATGTTCATAACCGGCACGGCAAACGAGCGACCATCGTACCAGGCGTGCATGTCTGACGTAAGAGCAAGGCGATTGCTTTGATCGTTGTCATACTTGTGATAGCTTGCATATCTCCGGCAATGTTCTCTTGACATCAAATGACAGCTCTGCGCCTTCCCCACATTCCCGAACCACTCTTCACTCTCGATACGCTGATACTTGAATTCGTCAGTTACCACGTCAACGATCGAGGTGTTGGTCGAGAGAGATGACATCGTTATTTGGGGAGAATCGGTATCTTCTGGAACATAGTGCCGGGTCAAGATGCGCCGCAGTTCGCTTAACTCCCGAGAAATTGGAGCTACACTTGTCGAGACCGTGTGACCATCGAGAGGGAAGTTTGCGTGATACCTTCATTCTATAATTCGTTTTCGAATAGCAAAGCATCCCGCTCTGTACAACATCTGTGAGACATCAACCAGCACAGTTCTACAATAATCCAAATGCATACCTTCCTTGAACAGAACATGGATCCGCAACGTCGCCCTTTCATACCACAGCGCCTTGTCATTTTCGCCATCGCGAAGGTCAGGATCATAGTATCCCAGATATGATGTCGCCAGACGGTACACTCTGCAGCGAATCCCTTTCGTGTTCAGCGCGTTTCCAATCGATCCACTGACGAGCGACAACCCCTCTTGTGGTTGTGCTTGCTCCGGAACCACCACCAGCACGTGAATGGTCCTCTTCGTCGGAGCATCTCCAAACAAGTCGCCGATCTCGTCTGCTGGGTCCATTTCTTCGTTTATCAGTGTCTTTACTTCCTCAGGAACGCTTCCACTCCGCATAGAAATCACGGCAGCATCCTTCGACTTCAGCCACGCGTCGCCCTTCTTCGCCAGGAAGAGCTGCAGGTCCTTGGCATCGCATGTGATCGTTGCTGAGTTCTTCGCCTTGATCGCGTCCTTCAAGTCCCCCACCGACTGACTCGCGTCGATGTCCACAGGAAACGCACTCCAACGACAGCACAAAAGAGCTTGATCATCCTTTCTTTAGCCAGCGGATTCTGGAATGAGAAAAAATGAACGGAGAAATTTTGTAATCGTACTTAAGCGATGAATGGTGTGGTCACATACGTATACGGTACAGTACAGTGGGATAGCACACGGTGTGATATCATATCACTGATATGACTTTAACACATAACTTTAACACCCTGCCAAATTGTAAACAGAGAACCCTGGACAACTTAATACCTCCCGTGGACGCACTTCCTATTAGGTATAACAGGACTATTAGGTAGTAGAGGGAGCACCACAACCAGAAGACCAGTGTTGATCTCTGGTTTATAGGAAGACGTGGATGACTGGTGTGTTGTTTCAGGAGTGGCTGCGCGAGCTAGACATGCATCAACAACGGTGCAATATTGCCCTCCTACGCAACATTGTCCTGGGAAACCTGCAGCTCAAGTCGTCATTACCGCCCAACTACATCTCTCGTTTCAAACTATATGATTCCAGGGTCGGGCGGTTGCAAACGACCCGCCCGACCCTGGAATCATATCGGCGTTTAAGCGGCAGTTCGGCATCGGCGGCTCCAGCATGAGTTGAACGTGAGGAGGCGGGTGCGACATACTTCAAGATTAGATGTTGGCACTCTACCAATATACCGGTACTTCCAGGAAGTAGGTGGATGAAGTCCTGTTGGCACGATGTACACCCGACGTGGAAACGAAGGTTTTTTCAGGCCTTCGGACCCAACAAATATGTAAAGTGAAGCAAACGATGGTCAACTACGACGTAGAACTAGTTTGTTTTAGTAGTAGCCCACGGCAAAATACGTAGGGCAGAGATGCGTAAGGTACAGTAGCTTGCTCTGTCATTTTTGCATTATTGATAGATCCACAACTCAATTCGACGGGCAACAGTTGCACGGGTTAATGAAGCATCGACTCGGATTGTACAGCACTTAGCTGATACTAACCAATCTCCGCTAGCGCCGAACAGTTTGGCTCTACGCTACTTTGCAACACAACATGCACATGAGCCAGATGGAACCCAGCCTACAATCCCGGAGCATGCAACATATCGACAACTCTGCAGTGTTGACGAAGCTCGCTGTGAGATGGCGCACGAGCAGCAAGCAGAGCATCGACGTCTGGATCGTCGGTTTAGAACCGTGAGAATACTCATCAACGAAAGTGAGGTAAATATTTCGGTCTCGCTAGATGATCTCCGAGACATTCTCGGTTTACCTGACTGCGATCTTAGGCGCCCACACAACTCCGACATACCTGTTAATCTACCAGCTCAAAATATGGAGGATGAAGACCATCAGTTGTAGTATTAATTAGTTGGAGTACATTAATATCTATTGCCAACGAGTCGAGCATACCCGCAATGCTTATAAATACCACGTGTTCCATCTTTCGTGCGCGTACAAGCGTACATCGCCAAGTCTAATACCTCCTCTGGAGCGAATCCGAACGCCGTGTTTGCATTCTTTTGGATCCAACGCTTCAGCAGTGAAAACCCGACTTCAATCGGATTGAGTTGGGGCAATATGGTGGCAGAAAGAAAATTAAAGCACCAACACTGTGCACCGCTTCCTCTAATTCCTTGTGCATATGGATTTTTGCATTATCCAGTACAAGGATAGAGCGAGGAAGTGGCCACGGATTCAGGAACGGCAAAATTTTGTCGTGGAAGGTCTGGTAAAATACATGCCGCGTAAATGTTCCAGTTGTGCACCCCACGATAAAAAACCGTCCGTTGACATCGCCGCCAGAACGGAGACCCGCTCACCGCGTACAAAAGGAAGCGTGACGATTGCAGGCGTGTTTCGCTTCGACCATGCGTATCGACGAACACCATCTCTACTATCCTTGTCGGTTTCGTCTAAGAAAATCATTTGCTCGGGCATGGAGTAGAAAGGCTTCAGCTTGTCGATATAGTCTTGAGCCTGATCTGCTTTAGCCTCCCGCGCACGCCGCGTCAGCACTTTCCTGGACAACCCCATATCAAACCGAAGGGCTCTGCAAATGGTAGATGTTGACGTCTTGATATTTCCAAACTTGTTACGAAGTGTATCTTGGAGCTCTTCGAGATAAAAGCACGGGTGGTCCTCCACGTACTTGATCACGAACGCACAGACCGATGCTGGCCAGCGCGATGCCCGCTTCTCGCGTTGGGCGCCGGTTACCATGCCGAACTTTTGAACAAAGCGATCCCAACGCTTGATGGAGCGTACCGATGCACCGAGGACATGTGCAATCTGCAACATCTCGATGTTGTAGACGAAAAACAGCACGACTGCGCGCCAGCGTAGGTCCTTTGAGTACGTCATGCTGCAAGACTTAAACGGAAAATGACACTTTTGAATTGTGCCAAAGCCAGCCGATCTCGTATTCATTGGCCACGAGCTGCCTTTCTTACCTAGGATTTCTATTAAGATCAGTAATATAACTCGTGCAAGGATTATCTTTATTCGTATTGGTGTACGATTTGTACTTCTCATGAGGCACACACATCGCAGGAGTTGCTATTATAAGTGCCAAAAAACTGCAAAGCACAATACATGTAATAGGCACAGTTCTTCGATTAAAAGTATATGTGACCACACCATTCATCGCTCAAGTACGCTTACAAATTTTCTCCTTTCATTTTTTCTCATTCCAGAATCCGCTAGCTCGAGAAAAGATGATCAAGCTCTTTTGTGCTGTCGTTGGAGCGACTAAAGCGCGTTCGAGGTGGAAATCGACGAGGGTGCATCAGTATCAGCGCTGAAGAAGGCGATCAAGGACGAGAGCGAGGACATCACCATTCCTGCGAAGAACCTGCAGCTCTTCCTGGCGAAGAAGGGAACCGAGTGGCTGAAGACTGAGAGTGAGGACGTGAAGGAGCTGAAGAAGGGCAGGAAAACGGCTACCGTCAAAGCGCTAACGAATGAAGACGAAGAGCTACAGGGGGAGTCCGGCCTTCAGAAAGTATTGACGGGTATGGAGCAGCCATCCACCGACCAGATTCACGTGCTGGTGGTGGTTCCGGAGCAAGCACAAGTACAGGAGGGGTTGTGGGAGTCGCATACCAGTGTTCTTGGTCAACGATCTGCGTTGATGAGCGTCGCTCAACAAGATCAACCATTCCCCAAGAGACCGAAATTCCAGAAATACGTTGCATTCACTGGGTCAGTGACCGAAAGTGACTTGTCCGTCCCTTTGAGCACTATCCCTGCCTTTCAACGGATTAAAGAAGGCTTCTCTAGCAGCGACTGCCCACTCTATCTGTTGTATGGTCCGCGTCAATTACAATTGCAAATGACATCCAGGAATGGCTGCTTACTAGCCGCTCGGACATCATTTGCGTGTATTTCGAGCTGGGTGCGGTGTTTGCGGCCGACGAGACCAAATTCTGGAATCACTTGGGGATATTGGTCGACAATGAAAGCGATTGCCGCGATTTCAATTCTTTGATGACTTTAGTTGCAAGGTGCGCAGGTAACGGGAACAAGAAGGTCTGTCTGATCCTGGGATTGTGTAAATGGCTCGACCTTAATCAACTGAGACACGTTGAAAGGGCTTGAAGATCCCCGAAATACCTGGTAGGTATTCACCAAGTCGTAGGTTCCAACCCCAAGAAATCCCAGAAAGAACTTGTCCGATTGTGCTTTCCACATTCGAATAACTTGCAGAAATGTGGACAACAAATCAGGGTTGGAGAACAGACAATCCATTTCATCCAGATGGCCATGTTTTCAGCCTGTTCAAGGAACTTTATCGATTTCCATTATCGCTTCAGGAGGGGATCAAGATGTTCTCTGGTGGTGCCCCGGTGTGTTGGGGTCACTTGTTAGTTTTAATTCATCACAATGCCAAGAAAGATGTCAAGAAATTGCTGAAAAGCCCAGGGCATCGTCTTGCAACCTCACCCACAGGTTCACGGGATCCCATGGGTAGTGCCGGACAAGATCAGGAACAGAAACATAATGCAGTTTCTCAAGAAGCAGCCCAAGCTCCGGCTGAGGGCGCAGGCCTGTCCTCATCTTGAGCGAGTCACGGCTAAATGGAGTAAACACGGAGCCAAGGACGAATGGATTCACAATCAACAATGTCAAACACCGAAACAATTATGGACCCATCGGAATATCCTCACGGAGTACCAAGTATGGGTGGTTTATCGCTTGGCAACTCTACAACTGAATTTGCATTACGATGGAGCAGAAGGACGAACAAGCTGCCCACTTGATTGACAACGCAAAAGTAAAACGCTTTCGACAACCCATATCGTCTGGCACTGTCAGAGAGCACAACAGTTCTGGAAATGCTGTGTTGAACATTGGCAAGGTCACGAAATCACGCGACAACAACTACAAGACTACCAGTGCAACATTGCCAAGAGGATCGCACCACCCATCGGGGATAACCTGCGACAACGAGTTATAAGGTGATACGGTAAATGGAGACAAGCAAATGAGGCGGCGTTTAAACACATCTGGTGGGCACTCTGTGGCATAGGATATGCTCTCCTCTGGAAAATCCGCAATAAAGTCATATTTGAAGGCGAGACGTGGAGAGCGGAACAGCAAACAGCCTACATGTGGAAGACCAGTCAGAGGCAACTTCACGCAGTGGCAAGAAGAGAACGCTGGAGGACAAGCACAAGACTTGAAGGGCTGCAGTTTCAGCTAACGCTGGACTGTTACTGCAATAGAGACCTGGAAGAGGCTCCAAAGGGAACACCGCAGCAGCAGGAACCAAAACTGATCGCACGACTTCAACAATTTCAGGAAGCTATTAACAAAGGTAAAATAGACTACCTTCAGTCTCTTTCTGTCTCCCACAATCCTTTTGCGTAAGGCGTGAGTGAACGTTTTGCTTTCTGCCAGCGCGCTATCTCCAGGTCCCGTTCGCTACAGATTGGCTTGTACAGAGGCCTGAAAAGTTGGGAGCAGCTTGATTTGACGCCTTGTTGGTTTAGCAACAGAGGCACAAAAGTCATGGTGCTCGTCGTTAAGAGTCGAGATGTACATGTGCTTGGTTCCGTCAGCCAATTCACAGCGCGTGACTCGTACGAGCCAGTTACGCATTTCTTTATCACAGACATACTTCTTGGAGCTGCCGCTACTGTACGGCACCTTAAAGCGTTTGTTAGCATTGAAGAAGTAGTCCTGGATGAAGTAGGTAGCGAGTTGACCAGTCTGGAAGCGCTGGCCCAACGTCAGCTCTGTCGTGCCGTGGATGCTGACCATGTCGATGAGAGCGCGGGTTGAAGATTCCATGATGGAAAGTACTACGTAGTAGATAGAACGGTTGGCTTGACAGTGTCGAGTCGGGAGAGCTCAGAGAACGACGAGATGTGGAATATGGAAGTAATACCAAATGAAGATGGAGGTCTATTTTGAGCTCGCACCAGCCCATCTTGTCGAATGAGGATGACGATGCATGTAGTCACTGCTGCATAGCCTTAGGTGAGCTGGTTCGTTGTCTATCCTGGACCAGAACTCGAGGAACGCAATGTGCTAATAGCACATAATGTTATTGCAGTCTATAGGCAATCTGACGAATAATAGTTCGAGCGCTGCTAAACGGGGACGGGGATTGATTGCTGCGATCCGACGCCGCCTCGAGTTGGCCACGGCATATGTGCTGGCTCCCGTTGCCGTAGCCCTTGACGGCGGCGGTCGTCTTCGTCTTGATCGGACTGGTTTGTCTTTTTCCTTTGCGCCTCGTCCACACCAAAATCATTGGTGCTGGTTTTGGGACTGGTACTGGTTTCAGAAAATCAGCCGGTGACTGGTACTGGTTTTGGAAAAGCCACTTTCTATTTCTGACAAAATTGTTATTTAGAGCGCGTTTAGGTTTGCTACGCCATAAATTGCAAGTTGCTCGTGAAGTTTGTGGCCGAGATATAGGATTCGTTTCAGATTTGGAACATCGAATCAGGTGTGGGATTAATTCTTCCATGAAGTTCTAATCCCAAATGATGAAGGTTTCAAACAGCTTTCGCTGATATGGTCGGGACATTTTATACCTTGTTACAATGCCGTCCAGAAACTAAACTGATCCCAACCTCAAAACAAAATTGGTCTTCGGACTTGTGTTATCTTTTTTCAAGCGGACATTTCCGAGACGATGCCGATAGTGGTGTGCCCACGTCCAGAGCTAACCTTCAAGTCTGGCTTTATAGTTGGTACCAATTTCTGACTGAAGTCTGTCTATGCTGGAAGGATTATTCGTTTGAGGATAACTCGTACTTGCGTGCCGATACGATGCTGTGCAGCGTTTTTCATACCACAACTCGATACAAAACCGGCCTGGGCAGGCGCGCTTGACTCGATCATCGAGAGCTCATAACTCTCGGCCACGAAAAGATCACAAAGTTGCCACCAATTTTCGACAGTATCTACATGTACACCACCACACGCTCAGCAACACTTAGGGTGGACGTGAGCAGCGCCAAGTTATCCGCTTTCTATTAACTTACACTGCCCTGGTCTGTCCCATCACTACCAACATACTATGCAGCCGCTGTTACAGCCAAAATCTTCTACTTGTCTTCGTGACGCACCTGGATGTGGTACTCCTCGAGCTGCTCAGGTAGCACTGGACCCGGAGCGTTTGTCATCAGTTCGTTGCCCGTGGATGACTTCGGGAACGCGATCACGTCGCGCAGACTCGGTGCTCCGCACAGAATAGCCACAAGGCGGTCTAGACCCAACGCGATGCCGCCGTGGGGCGGAGCTCCGTGGCTAAGAGCTTGCAGCAAGTGTTCAAAACTCTGGCGCTGCAGCGTTGGTAACTCCAGGACATCTTCAAACACGGCTTGCTGCAGCTTCGCCTGGTGAATACGAATGGATCCTCCACCCAGCTCCCAGCCATTGCACACGATATCGTAGTGCTGTGCGGTGAGTTCCAGCAATTTCTCGGCGATCTCCGGGTCATCAAGCAAGCTCTTCTTCTCACCCGTCGCTACTGCCGCCCCTGCCAAAATCTCATTTAGAATCGCAGCATCATCGGCACGAGGAGCTGTGAACGGGTGGTGCGTCGCTGAGAGCGAAACCTTGTCGCCACTCTCCAGAATGTTACCATCGTCGTCCTCACTGCGCTCAAACATAGGAAAGTCGATGACCCACAAGTGATGGAAGTTGTTCGGGTCCAGCTCCTCCTGCAAGAAACCCTTGGCGTACAACATCTGTGATGTGTGCGTACGCAGACGTCCGAGCAGGGTGTTCACATCATGGTACGAGCCGGCAGAGAAGATAAGGACGTCGCCCTCTTCAGCATCAAGACGTTCGTTGATCTGGTCGATCTCAGAGGGCGACAGCTTCTTCGCAAGAGAAGACTTCCACTGCTTTCCACCCTCCACCTTCACGACAAACGCGCCAGCCATCTTAGACGCACGCTTGGCCACCTTCTCCAGCTCATCCATATCCTTACGCGAGAATCCGCCGCTAGCCAGGGACTTGGCGTTGATGGCACGAACCGTGCCGCGCTTGCTGTGGATCTTAGGGTTCTTGTTGGCGAGGGCCGTCTTGAACGGTGCGAACTCGCATCCTTCCAGCAGATCGTCCACGTCCTTCAGCTCGATACCGTAGCGCGTATCGGGTTTATCCACGCCAAAGCGATGCATCGTCTCAGCAAAAGCCATGCGCACGAACGGACGATCGGCCAGCTCCTTGTTTGCCGCCTTCCAGATCTGCTTCACCAGACGCTCCATAAGGTGCATGACATCCTCGCGGGTGACAAACGACATCTCCAAATCAATCTGCGTGAACTCCGGCTGCCGGTCTGCGCGGCCGCCTTCATCACGGTAGCATCTCGCTAGCTGGAAGTACCTGTCCAGCCCGCCCACCATCAAGAGCTGCTTGTACTGCTGCGGACTCTGCGTCAGAGCATAAAACTGTCCCTCATTGCGCGTCGGCACCAAAAACTCTCGTGCACCTTCAGGTGTGCTTTTAAACAGCGTCGGCGTCTCAATCTCCAGGAATCCCTCTGAGCACAGAAAGTTGCGTGCTGCGAGTGAGATCTGCGAGCGCACCACGAGATTCTGCTGCAGAGCTGGGCGACGGAGATCCAGGTACCGGTGTCGCAGTCTCGTGTCTTCATTGGCCACTTTCGATCCGGTTGCCACTTGGATCGGGAGGTTCACGCACGAGTTGAGCTCTGAAATCTCGTCCACGACCACCTCCACAGCTCCTGTAGCCATCTTGTCGTTGATCATATTGGTCGGTCTGGCGCGTACAACTCCTGAAGCTTGCACCACCGTCTCGGGACGGATCTTGCTCACCACGTCACCTGCAACAGCCAATTGACACATTGAGTTTGGTCCCCAGAGCATTAAAAGGGATTGCAACGCACTGAATTGATGCAAAAGTCCTTCTCCAGCACGAGTTGCGTCACGCCGTGGCGGTCACGTAGCGACAAGAACGAGATGGGACCAAATGGACGAATGGCGTCCACCCACCCGCTCAGCGTCACGCGCTGGCCGTCGTGCGGTTCCTGGCGGAGCTCCCCACACGAATGCGTCCGGAAGGAGCTGAAGGAGCGCGCGGTCCGCAACGCGCGTCGACGCCGCGTGGTGCAGCCTGCAGAGGTCATAGAATACAGTCAGCTAATGCAAGTATAGTGCATTCTTGGTTAAGTATACACACCTCCTGAGCATTTTCTGCTTGGGGCTCCGATCTGATTGTGCGGTCGACGTTTTTGTGGATTAAGTTAGTGTAAAAACGTAATGCTAACACGATGTAGCCATGTTGCAACCGGATGAGAGTACAACAGTGCCACGCCAGAAAATAATTGCCAATCAGCGCGGGGTTATTCATTCCCGTGGTGGACCACTAAGGGCTAAAATCGTAATATAAAACCTTCTTCTTGACCACCCGTTATTATTAAATCAGCACAAGCAACGGCAAATGGTAACAAGCGCCAAGTGCCGAATCCACCTCACCTGCCGCGACCCAAGCAGCCCAAGCAGCTCCCTCGGTCGCGGGCTTCCGAGTGCTGATGCCGGACGTGTACGTGCTGGAGTGCGTGCCCAGCAAAGGCACGACGACCACATGCAACAAATGCGTGTCCCAGACGGACAACCGCCGCTTCGCCTGCAAAATCATCGAGAAGCGGCTCTTGTCCCCGTCAGTAAGCGCATGGACGTGTCCGCCCAGTTCCGACGCGAGGTGGACGTGATGCGGCCCGTGGGCCACCCGCACATCAACTAGCTCGAGAAGGCCTCCGTGGACGACGGCTACCTGATCCTGGCCATGGAGTGCGAGGCCGATCACGTGGTCGGCTGCGTTCTATCGGCGGTGCAGCACATGCACAGGTACCAACTGCCCGCACTAATGTGCGATTCATCGATGTGCACCACGGAGTGCTGACTATTGGCTGTACGTTCGGTTCGACTCGCTCGCCACCATTTCGATGCTCGCGAAGAAATGCATGTGCTGCGGCAGCCAACACTTGTCGCGTTCTGCCACATTAAATGCAGTGTTAGATATTTAAACAGTACAGTTTGATTTTGCAAGAGTGTGTTGTGTGCATGTTGCCACGTACTGCTTGAGTGGGCTGTTCCCAATGTTGGGTGGTTGTTAAGAGGCTATATGATTGGCTGAATATACACTCATATATAACCAATAGGAAAAGCACATGACATCTTACTTCATAAGGATACTTACTAAGTACACAATTTGCCGAGGGATGTTAAGTGGAGAGGAGGACGCGTGGCAATTATGCCCACCTTGAGAGTCTTCCTCACTTCCGAACTGACGGCTTCACAGTCTAAGATTTCAGATACGTACTGAGACGTAACCATGGGCAAAGGTCACACGAGGAGTGGACAAGTCATGGGACTGGAGAAGTTTACTGGTGCTGACTTCAATGTGTGGAAGGACAAAGTGCTGACCCACATTGAGACGCTAGATGAGGCGTAACAGCGTGGGTTGTTGGAAAAGGACCAACCTAGGGCTACGGTTGTCATGATGAACTTCCTGGAAGCCACACCGGAAAAGCCCGTGATCACTGTGGAAGGAGAGATTACGCAGAAGGAGGCAAAGGACCTGCGCTGGCGCCACCAACATTGGACTAGGGCTCACGCTGAACTGAAAAATTTGTTCAACCAGGCGTTGCCTAACGTCTTTCTGTGCGGTTTGGTGGATAATGTGTCCAGGATGCAGTCTTGCGACATCTGGAAGGAGCTGGAGCTAAAGTTTGGCTCTGGTGACGCTGGAGGTATAATCGAGTTACTTCGGCAGTGGGAGCGCGTAACTACGGCCAACTGGGGAAACTTGGGGCTACTGTTCAGCCAACTCAAGAAACTCCGGAACGACGTTAACCGCAAGATGAGGGCTCTGGTTGGAAAGGAAATGATCACGGAACCCTGGCTCTGCATGCAGGTGTTGACGCTCCTTCCAAGTGAGTTTTGGGGAAGCACCATCACCATGAAAGAGACGGAGTTTACGATTGAAAATGTGGAGACAGGTCTCCGTCGCGTGTTTGGAGATCGATCGAGGAAGGAGATCAACATACTGACGGAGAAAGGGGTCCGTTGGCGATCAACATTGCGAGGAAGTTCACGGGCAAGAAAAGAAGCCAAGATGAGGCCATGGGACACCAAGCGAAGGAATGCTTCTACTGTTTCGAGAACGGCCATTGGAAGAAGGATTGCCCGGTGGTGGCTGCGGATCGTGATCCAAACCGAACCGGTGGACCACTGTTCCGGTCGAACATCAGGACGGCGCCTGGAGCGAAAAAGAAGCGGGTGATGGCGGTGAAGAAAGGACCCGTGTCGACTACCAAGACGAAGGCAGCTGCTCAGCCAGAGGAAAGAACGCCTCTCGAAGATTTGATGTTTGATCGCGAGCTGGAAAAGGCGATTAAGGATGAGGATGAGTTCGAGTTCAAGGAGGCGGTTCCTTTGAGTGAATCGAGCGAAAACGAGACGCCAATGAACTCAATGGACGTCGACTCTGAGGTACGGAAATTATATCCGGGATACCTCGATAAGCTGAAGCAACTAAGGGTGACTGACAATCTGTGGGTGGTTATACAGGGGCAGGTCACGCAGTAAGCTCGGAACGCGGGTGGTTCAGTCGTCTTGGCAAAGGACGAACGCACACATTCGAGTACGGCAACGGAGGGACCTCATCGAGCGAGTTACAAGGAACAGTGAGATTTAGTATACTGAAACCAGGGTGTTACTACAGTACTATCTCAATAAAGAATGTTGCCTTTGATCAGAATTGTGGTAGTAACTTGCTTAGGGCCTACTACTTAGCCACACAAGGGTACCACCATATTCAGTCTAAAAATGGGGAATATTTGTACTTTCTAGATAGTAAAAACCGATTCATATTTGCTGCAGTTGCAATAGATGAGGTGTACTATCTCACTAGTAGGCCATATATGTCTAACGCCAAAGTACTATCAGTTGGAACAAATACTCGACTTAATGTTCAGAAGACACTTAAAGAATGGCATCTGAGATTAGGTCATGTTGGAAAAGGTAGGCTAATAAAAACCCTGGCCGGCAATATTGTGAAAGATGCGCCACAATTGTCACGACGAGAAATGGAAAGTGTACCATTCTTTTGTCGTACCTGTGAACTGACAAAATCACGACGGATGTCGTATAGGAATATGGTAGGCGAAAAGGCGTCCGTTCCTCTTCATACTCTGCACATGGACTCAGTGGGAAAAATAAAACCACAAGGTCTGTATACTACTAACGGGCACAAGTATGCCCTAGCTGTAGTTGACGACGCTACGGCTTATAAATGGTACTTCGTGATGAAGTCACTAAAAGAGGTCGGGACTAGTGTAAAAGTTCTCATTAAACAATTGGAAAAACAATTCCCGTATACAGTTACAAGAATAAGAACGGATGAGGGTACTGAATTTGTCAACACTGTATTAAAAAACTACTGTGATAAGAATGGTATTGTGTACCAGCAGTCCAATGTGGAATCTCAGGAAGAAAATGGATCTGCCGAACGAGCACACCAGACAATTATGGGCAAAGTTAGATGCGCGTTAATGGGGTCCGGAATGGCTGCAAAATGGTGGCCGGAGGCACTAAAATATATGACGACAGTCAATAATAGTATTCCCACCGCCCGACTTAAAGGTAAGTGCCCATATGAGGCATTATTTGGAGCCCAACCAACCGGAATGAAGCTAAGAATTTGGGGCAGTACATGCTACGCCCATATACCAAATCTAAACGAACCAATCAAAAACTCAGTGATAGGTCTATAGAGTGTAGACTTCTTGGTCTTTCCGATAGATATAAAGGCTATCGTCTACTGGACGTAAAAGGAAATAGGTACCTCAATGCCCGGGATGTCAATTTTGGGACGATATATACTAAGGGGCTGATTGCACGGTCATTTCCATCAGGGAATATTGAGTTAGCCAAAGAATGCGTCCTAGAAATTGTGAATTAGGCAAAAGAAAAGGAGAAATAAACTCTAATTTGCCCCAAAAGCGACCACGAGTTGACGATGGAGAGGAAGAGGTTGTGACAAGTACACAAACAGTGAGATATGTTAAACAAAGTGTATCTGTTCCCCTATTCCTCGAAGTCGTCGGAAAAGGCAGCCCAACTCCCGCCTCAGGGATTATATAGTATCAATCAATGCTGTCACAACCAGTACGAAAGTGATACCGATCCCTAGGTCAATAAAGGAAGCAAGACGAGGTCCACATGTTAAACAGTAGGAGACAGCATTGCAGATTGAATACCAGGCATTAGTAGCCAATGATACATGGGAAATAGTACATTTACCGAAAGGACGCAAAATATTAGGATGCCACTGGGTATTTGATGTGAAATATAACCCAGATGGAACGGTTGAAAGGTTTAAAGCAAGACTATTTGTAAGAGAAAACACTCAAATCCACGGGGTCGATTTCGATGAGATATTTTCTCCGGTAACTCGGTATGAATCATTGAGACTACTACTGGCAATAGCAACTATAAAGGACTTTCATGTCCACTAAATGGATGTGTCTACTGCATTTCTTAATGGGTCGCTATTTGAGAAAATTTACATGCAACAACCACACGGTTTTAGGCATGGCGACGCGTCCCGCG
Source organism: Phytophthora hibernalis (assembly GCA_012656075.1). Classification (NCBI taxonomy): domain Eukaryota; phylum Oomycota; class Peronosporomycetes; order Peronosporales; family Peronosporaceae; genus Phytophthora; species Phytophthora hibernalis. Next base: position 40,432 of record JAAKBF010000256.1, read on the forward strand.
TTTGCAAACTGAAAAAGAGTTTGTACGGGCTCAAACAGGCTCCGCGTAGTTGGTATGCGCTTCTGAATAAGTTCTTGGCAAGCATAGGGTTTTGTCGATGCAAAAAGGAGTACTGTTTGTACCGACAAAAGTGGGAGGTAAATGGAGTGACGCACGTAGTACTTATTTGCGTTTACGTGGATGATATTACTATTGCTGCGAGTGATATGAAACTGATGCAAAAGGTGAAGGCCCAACTGGCTTCGAGATTTACAATGAAAGACCTTGGTGATATCCACTATCTCTTAAAGATGGAGATTAAGCGGGACCGGGCCAATAGGATTCTAAGCATGTCACAACATAAATATATTATGGACTTACTACAAAAGTTTGATATGAGTGAGAGTAATACAGAGCCAACTCCCCAAGCCAAGAGTGTGGCCCTTGAGAAAGAGGACAAGTTAAATCCGGAGCAAATAGCAGCTCAGCCATTCGATTATAGAGGATTAGTGGGTTCACTGATGTACCTTGTGAGAGGTACACGCCCTGATATAGCAAATGCTGTCAGAGAATTGAGTAAGTTTCTGCCATGCTATAATAAGAGCCATTATAAGGCTGTTCAGAGAGTACTAAAGTATCTGAAAGGAACGTCGATGTACGGTCTAGTATTTGACGGAAAGAGTAAAGAGGTGATATATGAACTGTACACAGACGCGAGCTTCGCGAATGCTAATGAAAACAGAAAGTCAGTTACTGGGTATGTAAGTATTATGGCGGATGCGTGTTACTTGGAAAAGTCAAAGTACAGTGAGTCTCCATACAGCACAGTCATAATAGCTGCCAGTGAAGGGGTTAAAGAGAGTGAATGGTTATGGATATTACTGGAGGAACTGGGATTTAAACAAACTCAGCCGATAGTATGTTGGTGTGATAATAAGGGAGCGATTAGTATTATCAAAGATCCAGCTAATCGTACATCAACTAAACATATTGATATTAAAGGGCTATATGCTAGGGAAGTTCATGATAAGGGAAGAATAGTAGTCTCATACTGCAATACGAATGACATGATAGCGGATGCCCTCACGAAGCACTACCTCAAAATCAATTTGAGAAACTCAGGAATTTAATGGGCGTAAAGAATTTGAGTTTAACTTTACCTCAATAGGTGTAGGGCTCTAGGTGCAGCGGCTACATCCCGCACAATAAACTGAATGATATCTTTGAAGTTGAATGAAGCCATATGGCTATCCATATCAAGTTGAAGTGAAAGATCCCGTTAAAGTTGAAGTGCAAGGACGAGGTTCAAAGTACAAGGACAAGGCGCAAGTTGAAGTGAAAGAAAGATCTGAAGTTGAAGTGGGTTGAGGACAAGACTTGTGAGTTTAAAGGCAAACAATAAGACGTAACGTTATCGTATTAATTAACTCCCAGCTGCGTAAAAGTTAAAGGTTAAAGATTAGACTATGACACTCCATGATAACATGAAGCAAGCACAGCCAGAGCCCCGTTGACCGCCGCCGAGGTTAATGCGGCGAATTGGAACTATGCCACGCGCGCACCCCCGGCCTCTGGGTGGTGGTGCCACAGGATTGCTCCTGGTTTTTAGCAGTGTTTGTCGTAGCCCCCCGAAGGGTTTGAAAGCGGCCATAGGCGCTTAGTCGAACCAGTACTTGTGAGTGCAAATTTGAGAATGAATGAGCTGGTAGCAATTGCGGCTAGCCAATGCACAAAAGAGAGAGACACTTAGAGGCAGAGACCATAAGGAATTAGGAAATCATAAGGAATAAGGTGTCTGATGGGGTACAAATTTGGAGCCATGTCAAATATAGGGAATAGGTCGAATTAATGAGCTGTCACAAAAGTTGAGTGGTGCAAACTAAAATAGGAGCCACAAAATTTGGATCGCCTAAGTTGGGAACGCGAAAGGTCGCATGGTATTTGTGAAGGGTCGCAGCTTGATTTAGGATAGGCCAAGACATATGCGATCCATAATAGGATAGGAGAGGATGTGCTTACAGTAAGTGCCACATATTTTGGTCGGAAAGGAGCGACTCGAAAGGTCGTATGGTATTTTAGAATTATCGCAAAATAGGACGACATTTCAAATGTGATTATTGAAAGGATAAGGAGATGTGCTTGAACTTTTAGTGGGAGTGTTAAGAGGCTATATGATTGGCTGAATATACTCTCATATATAACCAATAGGAAAAGCACAAGACATCTTAATTCATAAGGATACTTACTAAGTACACAATTTGCCGAGGGATGTTAAGTGGAGAGGAGGACGCGTGGCAACAATGCCCGCCTTGAAAGTCCGCCTCACTTCCGAACTGACGGCTTCACAAACAGTCTAATAGTGATGATGTTTGATGCGAACTAACAGAGGCCCTTGTTTATCAACGCTTTTCAAAAGGTGTTCAGCAACATCCATCTCTGTGCCGGACCTGCACCAGCGGCAATGCGCTCGAGCATTTGACGTTGCAGAGCCACAACTCAGTGGTTTCGGAATGTTTGGACTATTTTTTATTATCCTGTAATTGCTCTCATCGTTATTCTTTTGTATGGACCATTACAGTAGGGTACATGTATTAATACCAGTATTTCCTTATCTTCATTGACGAAGATAAAATGGTACTTTCGTGCAACACTAGCGTAACACGATTATATAACAGGCGAGTGGTGAAGGGTCATGGTGGCTTGCAAGTCGAAGCAGAGGAAGAAGTACCAAGGATGGAGGGCGGTGTCGATGCAGATGTCGACGCAGTAGTCGACTTAATGGAGAGTGAGCTCGGCGCTTCTTCCAGGAAGCAAGACGCATTAGCCAGGTCTAAATTCAACACATTTCTGACCAAGCATGTCAGCAAAAGCTTAATTTTGACGAACTTGAGTACATCGCGTGTGACGAAGGAGATGTTTGGTAAGCTTCTTTCCTTTTATACGAGGACCCTGATATTCACTGGCAAACATCCATGAGTTACTTGAGCTCCATCAAGCGACAACTCGAGGAGAGAACAGGATCGGACCTGTTTCGCACAGACCCCGACTGGCATCAGCACACCTGCAAAAGCAGTATCTTATGATCGCAATATCGACCGACAAGAAGCTCAATTAGCAAGCGCCACCACTGCCGATGGACGACCTGCGCTCCATTTCGACCATACTCTTTTCTTAGAAACGAAAACAAAGCTCTCCTCGATCGCACGTTACTCAACAAGCAATGGCTCGCAATTGGTCGGAGCTCTGATGTTTGCATGATTCATTTCTCTGACTTGCACTGGCATGGCAGCTTTTTCCTTATGGATGTGACCCGGTAGCTGTGTTTTGCTGGATTAGAATTTTGCAAAGGTGTGCACGTCGCAGCATATATCAACCGATTCCTGAAGTCTTTGTATGAGTATGACAACGATTCCGTGTTAACAAGGAATTTACAATCGCACTGTGCTCGACGAGGTGGAGCTGCGTATGCTAGGTCAAATCCAAGCGTCAATTTGTCTGATTTAGCTCACCGCGGATCTGGTCGATGGACGGGTTTGCAACACTGCTTGACTACAAGTGCTACCAGGTGTGACGGGAGTCACACGCACCTTTGCCTTAGAGGAAGCGTTAACGCGTAACCACGACCGACGCCTGGCGTCTCTGTTGTAAGCTGGCCTTCCAGTCGTTTCCTGGTACCGAGTACCAAACGACTTGCGAACTTCCGGGTTAGAGTTAAACTGACTGTATTAATCTCACTTGTAAGGTTCTACCTACTGTTAACTATCTGCATACTAAACTTCTGTCTCGACTGGCTGTACTCCAAATGGATGGCTCTCCATCAATCGTCTACCTTAAGTCCGATTCGAATCTAGTGTAAGACAACACAATCGTACTTAACCGGAGGCCGGGTGTCACACACCAACTTGTGTGGGGCACGTACTCGTACTTAGGCGAGCTTGTGTGGACCACACTAAAGAACATTGGGTCTCCCCTTTCATAGGTTCTTTTGCACGGCAAATGGTGGCGGCCCGCGTGGCACCGTTACACCCTCCCACACCCAAACGGGAAGCACCTGTCCCAAGGGGAATCCAGCGACGGAGAAGGCGACGCCTCATTTCAGACGCCCAAGACCACACGCGCCGAAGACCACGGGCACGCGCCACCACTCCCGGATGGGAAAAACTCACGAAGCCAAGGCGCCCAGCGCCACCGCTGCCAAGCCGAAGAAGCCCCCGCCCCAAAGAAGCAGAAGGCCGCTTCTAAAAGCCCGGCGATCCGCCACAGCCGCCCCAGACCCAGCAAGCGCAATGCAGTCCAACTGCCCGGCCCGCACGAAGACGCCAGCAGCCGCAGCGAGTCGGACGCCGACGTCACGAACCCTGGGTTCATCACTGGCGACGAGGACGTTAACACGGCTCTTGGAGCGAACGACAAACAACCGCCGTCGAACCCGATGGAAGAAGCTCCAAAGCAGCCGGACGCTGATCCAAAACCTCTGGGAGCCCACGACACCTTGCAAGAGCCTGGTGCGGGAGCTAAGCACGCGGAAACTCCCGAGGAGCCGTCCGCCTCGGACATGGAGGTTGAGGAGAACCCGCCACGTCGTTCCGAGCACTATTCTCCGAAGGACTGTTCCGACGAAGTCGACTACGGTGAGTCCGAGCTTGAAGAGGACGACCACGAACAGGGAGAGATGCAGGACCCCAACAAGTCCCCACAGCTCACAGAGCAGCACGCGCCTTGCATCCCGGGAGCCCTGCCACTCCTCGCAGCGTCGCTGCCGTTGCGCGGAGCGCAGAGCGCGAGAAGACAGAGCGCGAGACAGCGCGTACCCCGAGAAGTAGACCCAAGTCATTACGAACGTCGTGGAGGGCGAAGAGGTGTCAGCCGAGATGCTCCGATCCGACAATCGGCAGCACCTCGCCGACCGAGCCCGCGCCGGCCAAGTAGCTGCCGAGCAGCACCGCGACTCCAAGCGCGAACACGAGACCACGTCTCCCCGCACGCGAGAACAGCTGCTCGCATTGCGATATTGGTCCGTCCCTGAGTACCGAGGGTACCTGCGACTGAGTCGCGCGCCTGGCCAGACCGTTCCTCACTACGACGAGTGTCCGGTCGTGCTGCTCACTGACACAGGCCTGGACCGACAGTCCAACGATACCGACTTCAGAGCGTGGCTCCACCACATGGGGTACCCCTGCCCGAGTTCTTGGCCTCGTCTTATCGAATCGATTGGCTGGCCCAGCGGCGTCTTCGCTTTCGCATGGTGAAGATGATTGTTGACGACCAGTGGCACATTCGGCACTTCGACCGCAACATGCCCACGCTGGGGTGATCCTCGAGGAGGTGGTGCAGAAGATAGAAAGTCATGGCAGTCCCAGCCGATAGAACCTCGGTGTTCTCGGCCCGGTTAGCGCCGACCGGCTCCGTGGGAGCGCTAGTAACCATCCACGACATCGGCGCAGTCCTCCGAGAGGCGGCTACCGACTCCCATGTGCTCTGAGCCTCGGGATAGCCGCGTCACACTGGTAGTGGCCAATACGCCCGCGGCTCTTCAGTAGCTTCTCAACGTGGAAATAGAGACGCCCTCGTTTCCAAACAATGGGGGCGGAGGACGCAACGGACGCGTCGACCGACCATGATGCTTCGCATGGCTCGATGGCGTCGTACGCCTCTGCGACTGACGTCCCGTCTTGCCGACGGATAGTAACGCTTGAGTCGCCCCACATAGAACGTGGGGTGGAGTCGCATAGTGGTCGGAATGTCTAGCGTGTAGGCGTCTCCTTTCACAGACAAACCGTAAATGGACCAATGAACCGTGGCAGTAGCTTGTTGGAGCCGAGATTACTCACGGCGCCAGGTTGAATGCCTGCGACGGAGAGTAGGACCTTGTCGCCAACAGAAAACACGTTCATGTTCTTGCGTCTCTCTTGTCTGCATTTTCTTTCTGCTTGTCAACTGCTTGGGCGATTGCGTCGCTTTTTGCTCAACTGGGTTTCTTCTGGACGCGGTTGAGGGCTGCCAGCGGCTCCTGGAGGCGCAGCGAGTGGACCTTGCGTCCTTGCGCGGACGCGTGCAGAGCGTCGAAGCAGCGATGGCCCTGATCGGAACGTCCATCAAGACCTGGATCGTCTCGGACCCACCTCATCAGCCACCTCCGCCGGGCGGTACGGCTTGAGCAATCCCACGTAGAAGGCGGGTGCGTGCCCATAGCCGACGGCAAGTCCAACGTGTACGCGTTGCCGTGGACCCCAATGACCGTAAACGGCCCAACAAACCGAGGACGGAGCTTCATGCTGCCCACAGCGGTGACCGCCTGCATAGGAAGATTCTTCGCGTTTAAGAGGACCTGGTCCCCTAATACAAACACCTGTGTGTTCTTACGCCCCTGGAGATCACTGTTTTCTTTCTGTGTGTCTTGTGCCGCCGCCATACCGTCTCGGACGCGCTGTCTTACCGCCTCTCCTGTCTGAATGAACGTGAGCAGGTTCCGTTTGACGGACGAACGAAGGCCTTTGAGGACACGGGGATCCTCGGCGACAGCCTCTCCCTCACCCAAATTTGAAGCCGGAGGCAACGACAACGGCGTAAACGTAGAATGGGGTAAAACCCGTCGACGCATGCACCGCATTGTTGAGTGCAAACTCCACTTGAGGCAGCAACGTGCTCCACTTCCTGGGTTCTTCGGCGCAGACGCTGCGCAGCACGTCTTCCAACACGCGGTTCACCCGCTCGGTTTGACCGTCCGTCTGCGGATGATCCGCCGTGGACATATCCAGTCTCGTACCGAGAAGGCGGAACAAGTGTGTCCAGAAGTGTGACACGAAGCGGGGATCCCGATCGCTTACGAACGCCTCCGGGAGGCCATGGTGTCGAAATACATTATCGACAAAGAGCTGAGCCGCCTGCGGCGCTGTCACGCTCTTCTTCAGCGCGGCAAGCCGTACCATCTTGCTCGGACGGCAGACGAAGACCAGAATGCCACTATGGCAGTATGGCCGTGCGTGTCTGCCGGAAGCTCAAAGATGAAGTCCATGCTCACCGAGCGCCAACAATCCGCCGGTACCGGCAAGCTCATCAAAGGAGCGGACGACGAGGGAGCGGGCTTCACACGCTGACACGTCTCACACGTTTGCACGTACGTGCGCACCCACTTGTACATGTGAGGCAACCAAATGTGACGGGCCACCGACGTGTACGTCTTCTCGCGACCAGGTGACCGCTTAGCGGAGTGTTGTGTGCCTCAAAGAGGACACGATGGCGCAAGTCTTCGTCGTTGGGAACGACAAGACGAGGTTCCTCCCCGTCATCGACTTGGTAGTAGAGTAGGTTATCGGCCATCGAATAGCGGTGCAGCCGTGATCGCTGCCGAGCAGTGAGCTTCACTGCCTTCACAGGCGCCTTCAACGCCGTGACCAGATCTGCAAGGTCATCATCGTCAGCATACGCCTCGCATAGCAGCTCATGGAGCGGAGACTCGAGGTACGCAACGTGCGCCAGCTCGTAGTCCGGTCGTCGAGAGAGCGCGTCCTCGAGGACATTCTGCTTACCCGGCTTATACTCCACGGTGAAGTTGTACTCGGCGAAGAACAAGAGCCACCTCGCCATGCGCTGGGAGAGGTGGGGCGACAACGTCGCAGTCCGCAAGGACGCATGATCCGTGTAGATCACAAAGGGTTTGCTGCCGAGCAGGTGCACCCGAAACTTCACAAACGCGTACTTCATCGCGAGAAGCTCCTTGTCATGGACAGGGTAGTTCTTTTCAGCCGCCTTAAGCTGGCGCGACTGGAAAGAGACCACCCGCTCTCTGCCATCGGCATCGACCTGCAACAGGGCACAGCCTATGGCAAAGTCGGATGCGTCGCACACCACGCTGAAGGGACGACTGTCGTCTGGCAACGCCAAATAATTGGAGCGCTCTGCAGGCTGCCTTTGATCGCTTCGAAAGCCTGCTGAGCCTCGTCGGTCCACGACCAGTCCGCCTCTGTCTTCAGAAGATTCGTCAGTGGGCGTGCCATTTCCGCGTAGTTGGCGCTGTACTTGTGCAAGTAGTTGACGAGGCCGAGCCACTTGCGCAAATCTTTTGGGACACCGGTACCGGCCACTGTGCGATCGCGCATACCTTCTCAGGGTCCGCGCAGACACTGTCCTTGCCAAGGAAACATCCCAAGAAGGGAATCTGTTCGGCGCCGAAGATGCACTTGTTGATGTTGGCATACAAGCAATTCTCGCGCATGCACGTCAACACTTCGCGGAGGTGCTCGACGTGCACCTTGACAGCCGTCTTGCCTTCTGCAGCGCGGCTGTGCACGAAGATGTCATCGAAGTATGTCTGTACAAACTGCCGCATCGGCCGAAGAGCTGGGTCACCAGCCTATTGAACGTGGCTGGTGCATTCGATAGCCCTTGGGGCATCACCAGCCATTCCCATAGCATCCCGCTGGGGTACTAACCGCTGTGAGCGGAATGTCCGACTCACGCATCAGCATGTGATAGTAGCCATCGACCATGTCGAGCGCGCTGAAGATGATGCATCCTGCCATGTTGTTTTGCAACACATCCTTTCGAGGGATCGGCGTGGACGCTGGGATGGCCGAGTTCAGTTTGTTGAACGCGTGCACCATGCGCCACTTCCCGTTGGGTTTGCGAAACGTCGGCGACGAATGCGGCGACTTCAACTCGCGCACCATGCCCGCGGCATACTTCGCTGTGAAGAAGGCGTCGATCACATCGACTTGCTCCTTCGGCAGTGGTCATTGGCGCGTAGTGCAGTACTTAGTGCCTGGCACCAAGTCGATTTCGTGTCGGACACCTCGATCCGGAGGTAACCCGACGGTGGATTGTCGCTGACAACGTCCAAAAACTCCTTCAAGAGAGGGTAGTACGGTTCGATGGATCCTTCAAGATGGCCGCGCCGTACCGCTTCTGCCTCAAAGAGGCCCTCTCGTATTCCAGCACATCAGGGTCCATGACTGAAGAGGTTGTCAGCTCGACCGAGTCGTGTTCAGGGTGGATAAGCACCATCTCCTCAATCTCTCCCGCCTTCAGCGAGTCGAGAAACTCGACATACGAGAGCTCCTCGAGCGCGAGTAGCTCTGCTACCGTAGGCAGAGGAGTCCACGCCTTCTTTGCGTTCTCCCGTGAGAACGTCTAGCACCCTGGGTGCAACCGCCTTGTCCAAGTGGTCCGCATCGCGGCGATCTCCGCCTTGCCATAGTATTCCCGTGGCTTATCCAGTCTTAGCGTCGTTCGTGGGAGCCTCCGTTTGACCATCTTCCTGTGCACGAGACCCAGCTCTAGCGTCTTTCCCTGTGTGAGCTGCCTCAGCTCGTATGCGTTGCGTAGTGGGAGACCCTACTCGACCACCTTCTTGTGCGCGAGATCCAGCTCCAGCGGCTTTTCCTGCGTGGGCTGCCTCAGCTCCAGCGCTTTGCGTAGTGGGAGACCCTGCTCGACCACTCTTGGTTGCGCGAGCCTTAGCTCCAGCGCCTTGTTCGTCATCTGCCCCGGGGCTAGAACGACGTTCTTGTTCTCGAGAGTACCATGAGTCTCATCATGAGCAACACACGGGACCCTCTTCCATTCTCCCACATCCACCGAAGGCTCATGAGCTCTCGAAGAGGTAGGGCACGCGGTCAGCAAAGCCGAAGGCAGTTCAAATGCTTCCGAAGTACTCCCAGCAGGGCGTCCCGCGCCTACTCGGAGTCGCCGTTTTCCGACCCCGTAGGCTCGATCATGTTGAAGGACGGAGCGGCCTTGCCACAACCTGTCTTCCACGGGTTCGTCGGGCAGTTCCGACGGAAGTGACCAGGTTGGTTACAGCCAAAGCAGCGACCACTCGCACGTTGGGTCCGCTGGGGACGAGCCGACTCGGCTAACGAGATCTCCATGGGAGTGGGACCTTCCGTAGCCTCCGTGCGACCCGCGTAGCCCTGCGCCGAGCGCACACAATAGCTTCCAACATGGCGATGTCTACCGCCTTGTTGAACGTCTTCGGCTGACGGGGAAGAGTTCAGTGTGAACCTCGCCCGGGCGGACACCGTCCTTGAAGACCGTCACCTTGACGTCCTCAGAGAGGGAGCGCCAGCCACGGCGGCCTCGAGGTTCTGCGATTCCATGACGTAGCTTTGGAGTGTGCGCTTCCCTTGCTTGCACCGCAAGAATAACGACCGATAACGGTAGGCCACATTGGCCAGAAGGAACGTCGTGCGCAGCTCTTGCTCCATGAACGCCCACGAGGTGAAATACCCCGGAGACGGAGTCTCTCGTGCCATCGCCCAAGCGCGAGCCCGACCACCCACGTTAGACAGCGCGAAAGCGACCTGAGCCCGTGACTCGTAAATCTGTCCAGCGCTAAGCGCTATCTCGATCTCGCGAATCCAGAAGACGAGGCTGTCGGACTCTTTGCCGTCAAACGTCGGAACCGACATCTTGACGGGCTTCGTATCTCCTTGTCGCGAGACGAACGGAGCAGAACCCGAGGGGTTCGACTGCGCCGCACTCTGCACCTCAGCTCGCATGGTCGTGCGAGCAGCCTTCTGCGCGGCAGCGCTCACGTGAGCAATCAGCGACGACTCGTACTTGTCGAAGCGTTCCACGCGCGCCTTTGCTGCTCCGCAGGTAGGTTGGGGAAGTCAGCGAATGCTGCTTCGCCCAGGAGGCTGACCATCTTCTAAAGAGTTGCCCAATGGGCGTCCGTGGGATGAGGAAAGTCCTGCCGGGACGGTAGCGGGATTGACTACAAGTGCTACCAGGTGTGACGGGAGTCACACGCACTTTGCCTTAGAGGAAGCGTTAACGCGTAACCAGGACAGACGCCTGGCGTCTCTGTTGTGAGCTGGCCTTCCAGTCGTTTCCTGGTACCGAGTACCAAACGACTTGCGAACTTCCGGGTTAGAGTTAAACTGACTGTATTAATCTCACTTGTAAGGTTCTACCTACTGTTAACTATCTGCATACTAAACTTCTGTCTCGACTGGCTGTACTCCAAATGGATGGCTCTCCATCAATCGTCTACCTTAAGTCCGATTCGAATCTAGTGTAAGACAACACAATCGTACTTGACCGGAGGCCGGGTGTCACACACCAACTTGTGTGGGGCACGTACTCGTACTTAGGCGGGCTTGTGTGGACCACACTAAAGAACATTGGGTCTCCCTCTTTCATAAGTTCTTTTGCACGGCAAACGGTGGCGGCCAGCGTGGCCCACGTCAGCGAGAGATCAGAATGTTGCAAAGGTGCTTGGCGGATAGAACGATACGAAACATGCCAAACACCCACCGACGCTAGCCTGTTTCGACAAGGAGCCCTACCAAACATTTATACGTGTCAACGAATTTGCACAGGCACTGAGACTTTCACTTCGGGAAAAATCCCCCAAAGGGTTTGCCGATTGCCTTACCGCGACGTTGTTGATGTACTATCGCGACGCACTAGAGGTAGCTCCATAGCACATCTTGCACCAGGAGCTCCGACGCGTACATGCAACGTTGCCATCGCATTATCACGAACAATATATTGTCTCTATCTGTTCAGCAAGTAAAAGACAGCCTTACGTCAGAAGAGCAAGCAGAGCAGTTTGTTGGTCATCACACCTTCAGCGGAACGCTGGAGCGGCTTCTTACCGGTCACCAACAGCTTGTATTCGCAAACGAGGAGCTGAAGAGCTTGATGTATCGAGTCCTGGGTCGTATTGAACGACCTCCCGATGCATCAACACCACTGTGCAACGCATGCCGTGGTAGCAGCTATATCCGTGCCGCTGAATCGACTACCAGCGCTGCTGCTGCTCCGCCCCTCCAGCTGCGTCCTCCGTTGGCCAGTCAGATTTGGCCAACAAGCTTGTCAACGTTGAAGAGAAAACGGCTCTCCGACTTCCTGGCCCAATTCGTGATAAAGGGCCTCGGGTCTCTGCCAAATATCGCCGGGCATCGCGGTCACAGAGAGTGTTTGCGTGCGGTCGAAGTCGCACAGTACGTCGCCGACATGAGCAGCATTCCACCACTGCCACCTTTTCCCCGAGAGTCCGAGAACCCAGTACATTCAATACATCCTTGCACAATCGTTTTCATGTTCACCATATAGTCCAAGTTCACCGGTAAGTTGGTGTCGATAGCAGAATCGCACCAAGCCCTTGTTCAATCTCACAAGAAAGCTGACGATGAAACCAAGGCACCACCAAGTGCGAGCGTGCCACCGAGTTCGAGCACACCACCCTGTCCGAGCGCGCCACCAAGTCCAGGTGCTGCACCATGTCCTGACACTGTATCATGTGCAAGCGCACCAATTCCGCGTGCCACCATATCCGAGTGCGGGTGCCACCAAGTCCGCGTTCTCCACCAATTCCGCGCACCACTAAGTCCAAGCCCATGTCCTCCTGTCCTGCAGCCGTGCCCCGCCTCTTGAGTCCGCCGCCGTGAATTCACCACTGACCGTAAATCGTGGCCAGTTAAAAATGATTTTCAACCAATCCAAATCATCGGCGCGAAGTTTTAGGGGTACGCTTTTTCGGATAGCTTTACAAGTGTATACGGACAGGCAGGAGTAACCACTAACTTCGGCCGAGTTATTATACTCTGCAGGGGCCGAAGATAAGACGATTTTGAGGGTACAGTGTAAGGCCCAAATATTCCGGGCCATTCCGGAAAATAAGTAGGTAAACCTTTCACCTAACCCTAACGGCGTGTGATTGGTAGAAAAATGTCGTTGGATGAAAAATATTAAGAAATAAATCGCTGATTGGCTCCTGAGGCTAAAGTCATATTGGTAGGGATAGGGCATTTATAACAAATACTCTTATATCACAGCGGACATACAACGCCCGTTGATCATGCAACATTTTTTAATGTTTACGACGATTAAAGTATAAAGTGACACCTCGTCTTTGATTATCATTATCTAAGAAGGTGGTTCGGGTGAGGCGAACACTCCACGAGCGTCTCGAGGCCCTGTAGTGAAAAGTCCAGCTTTTAAGAAGCCGTTTCCGATGCTATCCTCGCTAATTTCATCCCAAGCCTGCATTACCATTTTTGCAATCTTTCTACGCTTCTGACTTGGTGTTGTAAACACCCCTCCTTCAATCACGAACTTTGGTACTTGTCTCGGCAGCGATATTTGAACGGCTTCATCACAGTGACGTCCAACGGCTGGGCCAACGTAGTCACCCCGGAGGTACGTCACTAACGCGAGCGTGGCCATCGGTCTCGAGTCGGTTCTTGACACTCTCCATTTTATGCGTTTTAAAACTATCGAGGAAGAGCATACTAGGCCCCCCGCATATCGAGGTACCACACCTCATCGCTCCACTCTTTCATCACTCTCTCGTCGCAGTACGCTTTGGATTGCACTGTAAAATGTGCCTTGCTCCAATCAAAGGCGGGATCTGCTCGGAGCTCATCGTGAACATCGGCACCGAATACCCCCGCAAAAACGACAAGTGGTTGCATTTTCTTGTCAGTCGCCGAGGCACACAGAAAAATCGATGCTATAAAAGAGTCAGGAGTTGTTGCTATAAATACACATACATACAATAGTGTTTAGTTCTAAAAGGGATGGGCACCTCAATATATTTTTCTTACATTGTACGACATCAACTGTACGGGAACCGACAAATTCGATAGTACTGTGCGGATTCATGCCCATTCAAACGGAGGTTTGATCCATGTTAAAATGATAACTGTATCGATCGTGCATTCCGATGGGGAAGAATGCATTGCTTTGTAGAAGATGAACAGTGGGCTCTGCAAAACGATTCGTAACAAGCTGCAAGTCACGCAAAACGCCAAATTTATTTGCATAATAAAACACAGTAAAAACTTAAATACCTGCATTCCAGGCCGCGCGACTCACCCTCGGTGCGTGATCGGTTGATACGTTAGACGGTTTCGGCGCAGGAATCGAAAAATGTACATTTTGACTGCGTCGCGGCTGCGTGTTGACGTGTAATCAGGATCAAAATACGCAAGAGCGTATCGAATACATTCAGTGGAGATGCAGAAGTATTTTGTAGTTCGCATGTGCTTCATCGACGCAAGAAGTCTTAAAAACAATATCAAACGGTTAACGAAGGTCAGCGACCATTTTCGTCTTTTTTCTTATCAATTTTAGATGGTGTCATTGTACACCAACGGATACGAGAAAAGACATTGAATAATGAAAAATACACAAGCATCGAAAACGAGCGGCAACCAGTTTCGTAGCGCGTTTAGACTTGATTTCAGTATCCTTGTGGAGCCAACCTGGCGTTTTCAATGAATTCCCTGCATGAGACATCCGGGTGGATAGTGGCGTTGAAGACAGCAAATCTTCTGACACTTGGATCAGATTGATCAGGATATAAATTTAAGCAGGCATCTCAAGAAAATCCTAAGTGACCAATCCTGACGCGTGCTACTGGGAAATGCCACTCCCTTGGTCCGGACGCGAGTATTTTAGCTCCAAGACAGAAAAATGCAAAAATGTTAGAACTCGGTCATAGAAGACAGCCAGAATCATTTAGATGTTGTTATTGAATTCTATGAAGGGAAGCAAGTTCAGCAGCTTGGCGTTGCTCTATTATCATATTAAACGATGTCTCGACGAGGACGCCAAAGGACAAAATAAAGATGTGATTCTAGTGTTGTCTATTATAGATAAGGCCGAACTTCGACTTGTTGACTGCGGTCTCTTCAACCTACTTTAACATATTTTTGCCAAAGCCCATTTTAATGCCACTTATTATAATTGCGTCAAGACCGACCTGAAAATCATCGTGTCAAGTCTTTATGAGAACGCCTCGTCCGCCACCGATTACCTCGATGCTGCTTTGGTAACAATGATGTGGTACCTCTATGGTCGCAGCTCGGATGTGGAGCAATTGGAGAGAAGCCAACTTAGTGTGTACCCGGTATGTAAATCTCTTTGATGGCGTCAATTTGGGCTAATAGTTGTGATGGCTATGACTATAACTAGGTGGAATGATTTTCCTGCGCTTCAAGCGCATCAAAACAGCTTTACAACAAGGCGTGTCTCTATTCCTCGATCCTAAAGACATGTTTACATGTCCGCTGCATGTACTAGCCGTGGCGCTTGCGATGCATCCGACGCCGCGTTTACCCACAATTTCCCCAGGCGCAGCCAGTTGCGGATCCTAGCAGTGAAGATGGCGACTTGGCGAGGTTGCTGGCCTGGATAACGGCGAAGAGTTAGACTGCAATCATCAGCAACAACGACCCCTCCGCAACAGCCCTCCTGGTGCTCAGGCCTATGTGAACCGTCTGCTTGCCTCCGTGACCAAGCTTCCGGTCGATAGTATCCTGGGGCTTACAGTCGGGTTGTCGTCGCATTCTTTTTGGCGAGGTGGGGCCATGTACGCGAACGCTGACAACCACCTCAGCTCGCTCTGGGTCGTCGATCGCGGAGGCTGGAGCACGTCGATTGTCAACAAGGCTTTTGGCTACATGCTCAATACAACACAAAAAGTCAGCAAGTTGCGCGGCAGCTGAGTGGATGGAACACGAAGGCTGGGGCAAAGCTCCCAGATCTCAATTGCCTGGTTGGAGTTGTTCGTGTGCGCGCAAACAAGCTGCTGCAAACGCTTTTGCAGCGGCAGCTAGATTCTCGAACAGTACCTGGAATGTAAACGAGCAGGTCCTTGAAGTACATACCGCGACCCTCATCTTGCACTACCCTGACATGCGCTGTCACCGAGCTGAAAGTCCGTTCGTCCTTCGTGTGTGTGAGACGATTGAAACACTAGCAATACCCGAGTCAGAGCTGCTAGCCATGGCGGTGACAATTCGCAGCGCATTCGATCCTCCTGTACGAGACACAACAGCCACACCGACCGATCAGCTGGAGATGCTGATCGATCTTGTCAAAATGCAGGCGCTCCAGTTGAACGAAATTATCTCTAGCCAAGCCAGACTGGAAGAGAGACTCGACATGTTGGAGGGAAAACGCCATTGTCTATTACCGTGACCACACAGCATGACTCGACATCCGGGTGCGCAGCGAAAACAGCCAAGAGCATTCGCAAACAAACTCCAAAGGCGCTATCTGATGCTTGATACGAGTGGTTTGCTGATCAACCGCGTCCCTACGAATCTGCAGCCATAAGTTAGTCAAAATTGTAAGAGTACAGGTATGCAGCAGGAACATGATGCTGTTCTTACCCTCTGGCTTGAAGCTGGATATGATGTCGCCCGAGTATAAGTCGGAGGTGCTGTCACTTGGTATCGAAGCTGAACGCGCCAAACTAGTATTCACAACCTCCAGGGGATACAACGCCGCCGCCATGGATCCGATCATCAAGCTGTTGCGTGACCTCGAGAAAGCCGGCGAGCTAAAGCAGCTGATCGCTGATCTTCAGCAAAGGCGCATCGAGGGCGAGATTATCGAGCCGACTCCAGCTGCAGCACTCCCCGAGTTCGCACGACCTTGAGCAATACACACAACGTCACAAAACTTAGCCCAATCAATAAAAAACTAGACAATAATCAAAGTTGGCGACTGGGATCAAATCAGCAACCAGAGCGAGCTCTGGCTCCTCTCCATGAGGACGCCAACACTTTCATTGCTCTCGTGTAACTGCAAGTTAGTACAGAAGCCAAGCGCACTTTGAGCGTTGCGCTCGTGCTGTTGCGAGATTGTGCGAGAGCACCACGGAGAGGAGCATCATCGCGCATTCACCGAGTAGACAGCGAATATAGCGCCAGCGTCAGCGGAACAGCGAGCTTGGACGAGACAGCGAGCACGGGATCGACGAGCACGCATCGGACTGTGGGCTTGGCTTGGAGCGAGTCGATCAAGACGCCTGACTTCGGGTCAGGCACGATGCTAAGGCGAGGCGGAAAGAATGAGTGGGCCACGCGGCGGGTGTACAATTTTCGATTTTGGTACACTGTACCAATATTGCTACCGCGAATTACCAGTACGGTTGGAACGGCGTTGGCATGGTTGGAATTTTGACGGGATGGTATATTACAAATATAAGAGTGCCTCTTATATATGTATATACCTCATAGTCAGCCCTCTACCTGACTAGAGGTATATACCTATATGGAATACGGAATATATTTTAAAATAATAATAAAATGGCGACAAACAAAAAGCTGCTTACGAACCTAAGTGCGAATTTGTGATTTAAGCACACCATTGGAAAGACGTGTGTCTTGTGCATTTATTGAGCCTTTGGTTGCATTGAATTATGAAATTACTGTTGCACGAGGGCCATCTGAAAAAGTATCTCCTTTTCAGGCCCTCGGGGTACATTTTGGACTGGTATGAAGGCAGTGTTGCCTCAATTTTTTCGATTCGTAAATTATTTGAAAGCATTTGTAAAAACCACTCGTACGAGTGAAAGTTATGTTAGGATTTTATATTTTCGGTTAGGTACGGAAACTGAAGGGTCAACTTTAAAGGCGATTGTCTCGAAAATTCCAAATGGTTCGTAAGCATCAGTTCGTTTGACGACGTCTAATATTATTAGAGACGTTTCGCAAAGGACTTCTGATGGCGTTAGAGCGCCCTAAGATAACAACAACGGACAGCCTTGGTGCACCCTAAAATGCCTTGGGGTACCCTAACACTTAGCAACCCCTCTCATATAGTCTGCATTATGCCTAGACCCTCGTAATGTATTTCAACGTGAGGATGATGTCATCGCGCTGCAAATCACGAAAATCGGAGGTGTCGACAGGAAATCTACATGTACGCCCGAGCCTTACCCTCGAAACCCCTGAGATCGGTGACAGAACCTTAAGCCGAGCGAGGTGTGAACCCTGCTTGGTCCCGCGTTTTTGTTTTTAGGCTTGGTCGAGCAAGGTGCTTTCACCCCTCTCACTTCTTTGGTTGCAGGAACCGCTTCGAAGGACTTCACCTTCACATTATCCGCACGGGCACCAGCAGAGAGCATAAACGAGGCAAAACAGGGTCTGTGAATCAAACCGCAGAAATAGAGAATGTGAAGATTGAAATCCCCAGCGTATTATGTGTGGTACACAAGCTAAAATCTCTGCTCCGCCAGTCATTCACTTCCAAGATGCGTCGAAACTTCTACAATGAAGATTCTCAGCACGACCGCAACCTCTTCATCCTTTGGAGGGCGCGCGAAAAGTATGACATGGTCTCGTCGACCGTCGGCAAGTTGAACGACCACGTGGAACGCTTGGAATCGGAGAACGACCGTCTGCTAAACGCCGAGGACATTCTCCGGACGCAAGCGAGCCGCGCCGAAGAAGGGGAGCCCGATATCGCGAGCTAGTGGATGTGACGTGTGAAGTGGCTCATGCCACGGCCCCGCAGAATTCGAGGAGGAGCGGTCACGTGTCGCGCAGTTGTCCGCTCGTCTCGCGGCGGCATCCCCGTCGATCACCTCGGATACGGCGTCGCCACGCATCCACACGGAATTAGACGCTACACGGCGGGAGTTGTCAGCAACCCAGGGGGTGTCACGAGCTGTTTCAGAACGCGATCACGCGCGGCCGTCGTCCGCCCGAGCCGTTCAAGACCATGACGCGGCTGTGGAGAACTTGCGCGTAGACGATGAAGCTCTTTCCCGCAGTCAACAGGACGTCGCCGCAGCGCGGGACCGTGGCGATCCCCTTGCCACCGACTTACAGCGATCAAATGCGTTGCTCGTGACCCACACCGGGAACATCAGTGTGACGTGGCGCGTATCCGCGATCTTGAGACTTTTATCGCCGCCGCGGAAACGGCTCGGTAACAGATCAGGCCGATCTCACCCGAGCTCAAGGCAAGGAATTACATGCGTCGACACGCTCCGATCAATATCGGGTGGGTGTTGTATCCGCTCGCCATGCGTCCGATCGTCAACAGGCAATGTACCAAGCTCGCGTGCGACGTTTCGACTCGCAGGTCTCCTAGCTGAAGGCCACCATGGAGTGGGAGGTTCGCGAAAGCGACGAGCGTACGGTAACGTGGCGCTGACTCCTACGCGAGGCCCGTCTATAGCGAAAGTCCGCCAGGCAGGTACGCGACGCGTTGTCTGGCCGTCTCACCGCTGCGGTCGCTGCTGCGGGAGGGTCCTTCGATATTGCCAGACTCCTCCGGACATTGGAGACCGATACTCAGTCTGTTCCCTTGCCTCCGGGCGACGTGAACCGAGTCGGCGAGAATGGAAACACTCGTTCCGGAATCACGTCGACGCCTCCAATGTCGCCACTTCCGCGATCCGTTGCGTCCCTGTCGGGGATACCTTCCCTGGCGAATCCAGTTTTGGAGCCTCGGCGCCGCTCAATCGAGCCCAGAGGCGCAACCTCGTGTATCGCGTGGCCCGTTTTCCCCGCGTCGCGCGTCCGCCTCGCCATCCCAACCGACCTCTCGGGGCAATCCGTCACCCAGGCGGAGTTCCCGTCCTTCCACCGCACTTGGGGCACTGGACCCAAGCTTACTGGAAGGCTTCCCATGAGTTGCCGGTTCCCAGTGGTTACGAGTGGGTTATGTAGAGTTGACGCAGGAACGCGCGTAGATCGCACGCGAGAGATCATTTGGCGAGCGTTTTCAAGCTTATTGTCGGTCTGTTCTGGTTTGAGATGGCGGATATGGTCCTCCTTTTGAATCTTCTCTTCCTGCACTTCCCTCCCAGACGGTTTGCTGTCGGCCGGTGGTATCCGGGCCTGGTTCGACGCTGCACGCCGCGTTGGACGACATCGACACGCAAGAGCCGTGGCGTCGTTTTTTTCGTTCGCTCCCTGAAGTCCGTCAGCTCTGTACGGTGATGCGCGCGCATCCCGCATACTCCATCTCGCGTCTAGGGGGCAAGTTTGTTGAGAAGATTTAGGCGCACGAGTCAGCGTCCCTTTTCATAGGCATAACCGTTGAATACTTCCACCTGCCGCCCTTTTCCCACTTGTGGGCTTCGTTTTCTTTTGCGATCGTTTTATGAGTCGCCCCTCGCCGTCCCATCTTCGGCCAACGGACCGGTCATCCAGACCCCCCAACCGTCATTTCTCAATCTGGCCTCTCCCAGACAAGTTTCCTTCCATTCCTTCCATCGGCGACCTCCCCACTGAATTTGTCTGCGTCTTCCCGATGCGCCCCGATCTGATCCTACCCAGACGCGGGGTCCACCTCTGATCTCGCTGTCGACATCCAACCTGTCGGCCTACGCCGCGTCCTCGGACGCCTACCCCATCGCGACCGCGTTTTCATGCGATTGCAAAACGCCGAACCGACTCCGACCCATTCGCTGCCGCAGGAAGCCGTACAGCAGCCCTCCGCAGTTGCGATCCTGTTCGTCGACCCAAGACGCGTCTGGGTATCAACCTTGAACTCCCGTCGTGTCCGCCTATATCGAGTGACGCGTCCGTCGTCCATGTCCAGTACTTGTTCCACCTCATGCACATTTCCCCCATGATCGGGCGTTCACCAGCTATCTTCGGGGAGAAACTCTTCGTCGAAGTCGAAACGCGCGTCGGCCGGCACGGTCCAGTGACAATACGGGCCGCGACCGGAATTGACGGACGGGTTTCAGTTTGAAGATATGCACGTCCGAGTACAGTGGCGTATGTACCTACGAGTTCGACTACGCGAAACGGGCCATGCCACATGTGTGCAAGCTTGCGTGCGTTGCCTTGTTAAACCTGATAAAGGTCCAACCACACTTGTGTTGAATCTGTTATCTGTTTTTGAAAATTTGAAGGCATATCTTTCTCCGTGAACACTGATCCAGGCTTTCTCGACCCGAAGACTAGCTTGTCGGCGAGTTCGTTTATCTTTAAGTGTGTATGCCTCTGGGTAAGGAAAAATCACTTTTTACAAATTTCAAGTCAAAGGTTTAAGCAGCATTACCGGTATGCAGCACAGGGGTTAATAAGCGAGAGCTGTCCTCGTATATTTACTTGTTTCGTTTGCTTAATTAACATTTATTATTATGATCCTTGGTTGTTTCATTACTTATGGATAAACGTCCTGCTAGTCACTTTTTTAACCAACCCTCTCTTAACCGAGAGACCCATCTGTCTGTCCGTCTGTCGGTCACGGCACTACCCATCCGTCTGCTTTTTACTGTATTTTTGCATATATATTGGACGCTCCTTCACATACTACGTTCACCTTCTTTACGGACTGTCACTACCATCTTGACTGCCTCAACTATACCGAATATTACAAAAATAGCCAACTATCACGGTTTAGAATCGAACCTAAGCGAGACGTACTTAATTGTGAGGCCCTCTTCCCGCATCCACAATTCGACACTCGACCGACGGCATAGCAGCGGGCGGCACGGCGTCTACAGGGCCAATGAGCGCGCGGCAGCTTCAGAGGACTCTACCACTGTTCTATATGTGTAAATGTATTTAATAAACAACTTTACGGTTTTGGGAGTTTCGCCTGTTGGGATAACTGGTACCTTCAGGGCAGTTCGAGGATATATTGGCATAAATTAGGGGTAGATTGGTGCCTATTTAGGGATCCTAGCGATGGTTATTTGGGAGGCCCTGGGTTGTTGACAGCGGGCCGCCATACCCGTGATAGTCGAGACAACCCAGTGGCCGCATAAACGCCGGACAGTCGCTTTGAAGCGACAACATTATTATTTTACTGTTTGTATCCGATTAAATTATTGGGTATGAAAGTACTGTAGTACTGTGGATTTTATGCACTATTTCCGTTACTTGTAAGTGTATTAAATTATGCTTCTAGGATAAGAAAGGCTGCAGCTGGCCCCCGCCGCCGTACTAAGAACTAACTCTGCCGCACCTTTTGCTCTTCGGAGCCACGACTCTGAGGCGCCCATTCCGTCCGCCAGCGGCATGAGAAGGCTCATTCCAACCCGGGGTAGTGAGGCGGATCCATGTGGCGATAAAAGTCGACATGGTCGCGCCGCCCGCCTCACCCCGGACCAGTGGTCTGTACATGGGACCGGCTACTTTGGATAGAAACATCCAAAGTTGGTGCTGTGTCCGCGGCAGGGTGCATGCGGCCAGTTTCCTGGCACGAGTACATAACCCGGGCCTAGTCACTTTGACCGGATACTTGAGGGCTTATGGCTAACCTTTTGCTTTGCAATTGGAACCGCTTACCGCATGTTAACAATCCAAATGAGGCGGCCCTGTGCTACTCAGTCTAAGTGATTGCATTGCCTACAAAGTCGTAATCCGTACTAGATTTGGTTAATTGCAAGCAGTATTGTCTGTAATTAATTTATATAGGCTATGAATTACGGCACTTGCGATCCTTCAATGCTTATGATGTCAGTGGAAGTTCCAACCATACATGTAAAAAGATAGGGAAAAAAGAAAAAATGCCCCAACAACTGACCCCTTACCCCTTTACAACCAATAAAACGGTTAATTGCCTGAGCTGAATAAGCTTAGTGGCATTGAGGTGACACTCACTCACGGTCACCAAAGGTAGTGACCAAGATAAGTATGGTGGGTTGTCGCTTCAGCACCAAAGAAAACTCGATGCCGTCTCTCCAAAGGCATTCAGAGGCGGCCCAAAAGGACTAGTCGTGCTTTAAAGGGGTGCAGCAGATGAGGGACGGGAAGTAGGAAAGGTTGGCTCGGAAGCTTGGCTATATGAAGCGTTTTACCGTCGCTTGGGCTGTGATTTGTAGCCAGAATAATGAATATTGCGGATGTATTGTGTGCATGAGGTCAGTCTAACATGTTTCGCATTCTTCCGTGGGTGAGGCGGATGCTCGATCGAGTCTCATGAAGTCGCTCACGTAGGTGCGGCTGGGGTGGATAGAATACCTGGGATGACTGGGCATTGCGTGATGCATACCGTCCGTACAATAGCAGTACATTTGTAGAACGTTGATGTTGGCAATCTACATTACCCTTATGTAAATATTAATATATTTCTGTCATTTGTAGGTGAGGATAAACGCTATGGTAAGAATGCGAAAGTACACGAGCGAGACGCAAGTGGGAGAGGCCTATGCGGTCCCGGAAGACGACGAGACTCCAGCATTGAAGAAGAGGCGGCTTAACCATTTGAAGTCGGCCTTGAGCCGTTTTCTGAAGCAGGCACGACACGCCTCAGCAGCACCTTTGACACCTTACTGAATTTCAGCCGTTGCTTCCGGGCTCCGCGCCGTGACAATTTCTTCCGGATTGGCTGCTGATGGGTTTGTTGCGGGTCCAGACACGCGTTTGCCTGAGGTTGCACTTCCACCTGGCGCTCCACCGGCACTGGATCACCCCGTGCGTGAATTATCTACAAATGTTCCTGGTGCGGCTTCCACTTCTGTGTTTGAGATGGGAATTACCTCTGTACAGCCTCTCACTATACTAATTATTCCTCTAAGACCGCGCGGACGGCTTTTGAGATCATAGATGACGCCATCGCAACTTAGCCGTGTGCGTGAGGTGGATAGAGCAAGAAAACAGCTTCAACGAGCAGGCCGGTCCGGCTCTCAGGAATTGCTCGACAAGGTTCAAGATGCCACCCGTGCCAGAGCTCGGCGTGTCGGACTTCCAGACGACCAAGCGCAGAATATACGTCACCTTGACGCAGTAGTAACAATCATAACACGCGCTGAGATGTATACAGGTTGCCCGTGGTGTGAATGCAATAGCGCACAAATCGCAACGAGACCGATTAACCGAGGAGGAACGACGAACAATTAGGCGTCGGGACGCATCGTCCCACATTACACAGAGACATTCAGGGAAAGACCGCAATGCTCAGTGGCGTACGGAGCTGGGCGTCTGATCGGCAGTCAGCGCTCATGTCCACAACGCCGTGTAATGTCAGCACGGTCGCTAGAGCAATTCTGCTGGCCTTGCCAAACCCCACGACGACGAAGGAGAAGCAGCAGCGTGCTTGTGCGAGCCATACAGCGCTATCTGCGGAAGATAGGGTTGAAGTTGTTCGCAATGAAGATGCAACGTCTCACCGTTCACGACGGGATCAGTTGGTGGATGAACAGCTAGAACAGCGGAGAGAGGCTGAGCGGTATCGTAGAAGATCTCGCCAGTACGGCGTGGTCATAGCAAACCACGAAAATTTCGACACTTCCAGAGTACCCGGAGGCCGCCACTATATCTCACGATACTTGGATGACGACCGAGAAATCGAGAGGGTTTGCCCCACTACAACGCGTGGAAATTTGCCGGGGAGACCCATGTCAGCTGTTACACGCAACAGTTTCTCAACGCACGTAACATTTTGGTTAGTCGTGCTGGGCCTGAGTACGCGACTGCTGTTGCCGAGTTTGAGCGCAGTCAAGAGGCGGGTACGGCTTTGCCTGAGGATAATCCGGCGCGGCGTTTGCGTGATTTCCTCCCCTTCCCCCGACGACAACATGCGGCTTCGCCTTCAAGTTGCTCGGAACGCGAACCCAGGAATGCATAACACTCCAACTGCTTCTGAGGTCGCGGCCATCGTGATAGATCAGAATGCAGCGGAACCTCGAGACATACTCTTGCATACACATCGGGGGATTCAAGCGAATTTCGACCCTCTCTTGTACCCCCTTCCTTTTCCGTATGGAGAACGTGGTTGTACTTATCATCTTCCGTGCGTGGGTAATCCTGTCGACCGTAACGGGAAACCGTTAACAATCTTGCTCCAAAAGTTTGAGGTATATCTCCTGTACGATAGAACTACCAGTGACTCTCTTATTCTACGTGGTGGCCGCCTTACGCAGCAGTACTGTGTTGATCTATGGTCCAAATGCGATCAGGAAGGCTTGCGCTATATCGACAAAAAAACAGCTTCAGTATCGTCTCGAGACACTCCAGGGGCTCTCCGATGCGTTGCTCAACGAATCCACCGAAGTTCATAGAATGGCTGCCGACGAAGAAGTCAGCCGCATAGAATCTCGGTCGGATACACGTCGGCAGACAGGTTCAGATGGTGATCCGGCTGAGCCCGACGCTGCAGAGATCGGACGCAAGATTATTATTCCTCCCAAGTTCACAGGTGGACCCCGGTGCATGTACCTGCGCTTATTGGACGCTATGACTATCGTCAGGAAAACAGGAGCTCCACATCTGTTTATCACTATGACGTGCAATCTCAACTGGCCGGAAATCAAGGAAAATCTTCGACCGGGGAGAAGGCTGCAGACAGACCCGAGATGGTAAGCCGTGTGTTCAATGAAAAGCTGAAAGCCCTTAACAAGGACCTGGACGAAGGATTACTGGGGATTCAAGCTGGCCGGGTCCATGTGGTAGAGTACCAGAAGCGTGGCCTTCCTCATGACCATACTCTTCTGATCTTGCGGCCAGAGGATAAGCCCGTAAGTGCTGATAATGTGGACAAAATAGTCTCCGCAGAACTTCCGGATAAAGATAAGTATTCGGAACTTTACGAGACGGTCATTTCAAGTATGGTGCACGGGCCATGTGGCCAGCATAATCATAACAGTCCGTGTATGAAGAACGGCAAGTGCTCTAAGAATTTCCCAAGGCGCTCGCGGAAGCAACCGTCATGACTGAGGATAAATACCCTACGTATAGACGCCGTCGTCGTCCAGATGGAATTCTTTCCCACAGAGGGAAAGTTTGGGACAATGGGACCATTAAGCAGTGGATCGTGCCGTAAAACGCGTTTCTCTCCCAAAAGTACAACTGTAACATCAACGTCGAAGTTTGTGCTACGAACAAAGCGACTGGGACGCTACATTTTTCCTGCGGAGGCTTGCAACCGGCTGTTCATGCATCCTACGCAAGGGTCGACGCACTCTGTGGTAAATCTTCCCATTCACCTGGAAGATATGAACATGATCGCCTATCGTGGGCATGAATCTAATGCCCAGCTCCAAAATCTGATTCGCCGTGGAAACAGAACAATGTTAGCAGAAGTTTTCAAGCTGTGTGCGAACGATCCGGACGGAACTGCTGATCTTCTGTACAAGGATGTTCCGACGAAGTATAGGGTGCACGAGAAGAGGTGACAGCCGTACAAGCAGTACGTGGCGTCGCTTGGGCGCGTTATTCACGTTTCATCTCAAGACCCGGATAGATTCTATGTGCGACTTCTTCTGTGCAACCGGCGCTCTCCAAAGTCTTTCACCGATCTCCGCACGGTAGGTGAAACCATACACCCTACGTTTCGGGATGCGGCCTTCGCGCTTGGTTATCTACAAAACGATGCCGAGTGATTCAGCTGTCTAACTGAAGCGGCGTTTGATTGGCAGTTATTCCTGTTTCAAAAATACATGGATGACCAGGGGTGCCATCCCAACTGCGCCAACTTTTCGTTATCATATTGGTGTACTGCCTACCTCCCCAAACACATGTTCTTTGGCAAACGTTCAACATCGAAATGTCGGAAGACTACGTTAGAGGCATAGAGAGAAACGACGAACGCCTTCAAGTCGAGCGCGCGGGAGATATTCGTTTAAGGATGGCGGAGTACAAAACCTTGAAAAGTTTGTAGCTCAATATTTAGCTTCGGATGGCAAGTCACTGCTGGTGTATGGACTCCCGGAGCTCGCTACCTCCAGCGATGTGTCACCCATGATAGAAGAGGGACAATCTCCGTCGATCGTAAGCATGAACTGAACGCGTACTCACAAAGCGCACTAGAGCATGTTGCGGAACGAGTGGATGGGCTGAACGACAACCAGAGAGAAATATTCGATCAATTTCTTCAGGCTGTGAACCGACCGGTTGGAGGAGATAAATTGTTCTTTCTCAATGGTCCCGGCGGGACATAAAAGTCATTTTTGCTGGGACAGATACTTGCCCACGTCAGAATGCAACGGAAGATCGCCGTCGCAGTGGCTTCCAGTGGTATCGCGGCTACACTGTTGACTGGAGGACATACATCACACTCAACGTTTCGTATCCCGATCGAGCTCACTGAGCATTTCTGCATTTCCACAGCCAGAAGGCTGAGCCGATTCGAAGTGCTAGTCTCATTATCGGGGATGAGGCTCCTATGATGAACCGTGCTTGCTTCGAAGCAGTGGATTGGACGTTTCGTGATATCATGAAGAACGACCAGGAACCGTTCGGAGGGAAGGTGATGGTCTTCAGCGGAGACCACCGTCAGATTTTGCCAGTTTTGAAAGACGCCACGCGAGCAGAGACAATCGCAGTCTGCTTCAAAATTTCAGCGCTGTGGGAGTATTTGCGGCAAGTACGCGTGACCGAGAATATGCGTGTTCGGACAGCCCTGGATCCTGTTAGCGCAGCCGAGTTGGAGGAGTTTTCTGAGTTTTTACTTCAGATATACAATTTTTACTCTGAAGTACAAAACGAAACTGCTAAACTCTGAAGTGGGTGATTGAGTGAACGAGTATGTGCGAGTGAGTAAATGGGGTGCCTATTGAGTGACGGGGTGGAATCTATAAAAACCCGCCGCAGCGAAGCGGGGGCGCCACCCTACCCCTCCAACAAACCATGGCCACAGCGTCCGCGTAGCGGGAGCCCAGAGAGCTAGTATTGTGCCTTTCTTTTATTTTGGCTAAATGGACATGAAAACTTTGTTTTTCCGAGCTCTTTGATAAGTGTTCAGGGGTTCATAATAGGATTAGAACTATGTATTATCGTCCATAGTCAGGATTAATAACAAACACGTGGTGACCAATGAACCCTTGACGAAACGCCCAAAGGCTTTGACGCGCTGAATCAAAGTTTCATTTTCTTTGCAAAGGCCCGTATGCCGCTGCTCTGACCGGCATTCGGGTCTTTTCGAGCAAAACCATACGTTGAAAGTCTTAATAAACGTGTCATGCAGCATCAAGACTCAACGCAAGCGCTCGATTTGAAGCCTTATTATGTGGTCACCAGTATTATCCCGCCACTAAAAGTATCATTTTAGAATACAACATACAGGTAACCTAGGCTCAGGTTTGAAGGGCTAGCCTCGATATTTGAATGCAAGTACTGTAGCGTCTAATATGAATATTGCTGTATATTACTAGTAGTATTGTGCGAGCACCTTTAGTCAGTGACTGACGCCTGTAAGGCGTCACTGCCTGCATATAGTCCAATGGTGGAGCACCCTTGGCATTGGTTCCATCCACAGCCTGGATTCCAGACTCATCATCTCAATTAATTTCCCCGCTAATCCTTGAGCTTTTCTAAATCGACAATTTAGCTTATTGGCCACCTCCGATTTATACAGGCCCAACTAGGAGGACAAATCCAGATTAAGAAGACCGATAAGGCGGACAAAATAGTAGAAAGGCACAATACATGTACCCTTCTGACGACAAACCGAGATCGGTCACTGAGGGGGTTTAAAAACACATTAGTGAGGATCGTTTTTGGTCAAAGCTGAGCCGAAGGTGAGACCAATAGCCTATCGACGAGGTCAGGATTGCCTGCAGTCGGTGTCTCTGTGCCGCGGCACAGGCACAGCGTGCTGCCAAACTTGTCTTCTTTATCAGTGCCACGTACAAGTCCGCCAGCAGCAAGGTGTGTCTGTGGCCCGTCACCTCCGTACCGCTCAAAGTCAGGGCCGCAAAAACGTTCTGTAAAAACAAAAACAAAAGATTTGCAAGAAATTAGCCCAGCGATGCAATCTCTGAACGTCCATTTTTGTCCTCATCTTCGGCTCATCTTTGGCCAAACATTATCCTCATTAATGTGTACTTTGAACCCCCTACTCTACTGGTGAAATATAGGATCCTGTACGCGTAGAAGTATAAATGTATATTGCCACCGGAAATATACAGTGCCCGGCAATTTACCGGGGCCATAGTTGATAGATCGGGACATTAAGGAATACTACAAAAATTAAAGGTTCATCTGAAAAGTCTAAATTATCTCGTTGTAGTAGTGTCGTCTAGAGAATTGGGCGTGGCAGCCGAGGCAAGCATATTCTTCACGTTGTCGAACGCTGCCTTCTCTGCTGCGTCCAGTTGCATTGAAATTTAGACGTCCACACGATTTGTGCGACGAGTACCGCATCATAGTACACATGGTTCTTACCCTAGAATCATACCCTAGAATCATTAAGTTCTGCATTTTTGTGTTCACATTAATAGGAACTGTCATTTGCGCCTGCAAATAATTTGTCATTCGGCACATTAGCGACACATTCCGACGACAACACAGCAACATTACTACACTTCATTGGGCAACACGTCATTGGGCAACATTAACGCTACTTATGTTGCATTATGAGTCTTGGTTGAATTAACGGCCACTGCAAGAGAACTGAAATCAGTCACGACACCATCACTAGCACTAATGGCAGCATCAGCATGCTGACGTCGCTATCTGGACTATTTCGGTGAGAGCACGCAGACAGTCGTCTGCATCACTGAGAATCATGAACTGTTGTCTTGTGGCATGGTGGCGACAAACGCTCGTGTTTACTCACGTGTTTCCCGGGGCGGAAGATCCAAAACGTTGAACACACGGCAATACGGGAGCTTACCCCACACGGAACGATGAGCCTAGTGTATTGATGGATAGATGGAAAGATGAAGAGTGAGGTCCAGGTCTGATGGTATCCAGCCCGTCGCTCAGGGTATTCTCGATCAACCATGTCCAGGATCATCCTCCTGGGTTGATTCGAGAGAGACGGTTGTCTGGAGCAAGGACAACATGAAACGACAATATGTAGGTAGACATGCAAAGTTCCTAATCCAGCCCAGGTCAGGCACTGACAGCCAGACCTGGAGAACATGCAAACCCATTGTCGCCAGCTGGGGGCCGTACGACACATCTGTGACAGCTGGTGTACTTCAAGGCCTTGCTGTGGTGAGCCGGGCTGTTATATCCGGCATCCACTACACAGCCCTCGAAGATTGGTTCACCACCGCCACTCCATGCTCCACTTAGTCGTACATGGTTTCGGGAACGGCTCTCGATCACGACAGGAGATCAGCTTAGTAGTAGTTCGATGTGAAGGTCTCAGTTCGCTCATGTCACCGACGAATACCATCAAACTCGGGGACGAAGAGCGAGGCTAGTTTGGCTGGACGCGGTTCTTGCGAAGCTTGCTGGACCGGGTCGGTCTACCCTGCCAGTGGGCGCTCGATATTGATGGCTCAAGCGTATTGCACTCTGTTGCCGAATTCGAGGCGGTCGGAGCGTATTCCTTGATCTTCGCTGTCGACGGGCACACGGAGCCGACGGATGGGGCACACTGCCCCCTGTTACCGAAGTCATGGCGGTCGAAATCATTGATCGTGTACAGCGGCCTAGAGGTGGCAGGGAGACGTTACTCCCGATGCTTTTGCGTTGCAGGCCAGGCTCATCCAGGGCGCGTCCTACTTGCCGATGCCTGGCTGCGGGCGGGACCCGAGCCAAGGCAGTGTCGTGGTTGCCTTCCTGGCAGTTGCCTCTTGCAGCTCTTTGCGCATGTCGACGTCGTCGTTTCTTGCTCGTCCCACGGCTCTGCGCAGGATCCACGCCATCGTGTGACGCGCGTGGTACCTAGGTAGCTGAAGGCTGGGAGTCTAGAGGTGTCAGCGGTCGCTGCGCGACGCTCGTCTCTGCTGTCGCGCCTTGAAGCCTCTGCCAGTACTCGGTGAGCATCGGGTCCTTGGTCTTGGCGAAGTAGCCGCTTACTAGCACACGGATCTCCTTGGCGAGGTTCTGTACAGGATCGTACGAGTCTTCGATCGACTGTAGGCCCTTCCAACCCACCAAGATCTCGTAGTCGTTGATGGTGGTGTTCCACCGATGCTCCTTGAGGTTATCGACGGCGAGCACGATTCCTTGTGAAGGTACGTGCTCCAGGAGTTCGTCCGTCCTGTTGAATCTGCCGTCGGCGTACATCTTGATCCGGGAAGCATGCATGTCTTGATCGTCACCGGTAACCAGGTGTTTCACCCTGGACGAGTGCGCATCAGCTTGCACAACATGGTAGGGGACTACCCAGGTCACCTGAAGCTTGTTGCCTTGCTTCTTGTTGACTCGAGAACGGAGTACGTAGTCGCCTTCGGCGAAGTTCACGAAGTTTTCTCCCGTTCACGTTCCTTGTTAGTAGTCGTTGCGTTAGCCGTCGGTTCTCGACGTCGCAGTGAATGGCTTGCAGGCTGCTTTATGAACGTGTTCACTGGCTGGTGATTCTTGCAGACTTTCTTCGTCCGGTAGATAGAACCCCATTAGCGGCGTAGGCATTGGAGCCCGTTAGCAGCTCCACAGGAGCATGGTTACCCAACGAGGGCCCCGGTGTGTGGTTTAGGCTGGATTGTACCATAGGCACCGGGTACACCCAGGCCTTGTAGCTGATCTTGTACGTACGGATCGTCGTCCTCATCAACTGGAGGATGTCGCGGTTGACGCGCTCGATGGATCCGTTTACCCACGGACTGAACGCGGGTGTGAAGATTTGCTGCGTTCGCAGGCGTCGGCGGGGTTCAGCGACGACTTCATTCATGAAGTGGCAACCGTTGTCGGAGACCCATGTCGGCGGAATCCCGAACCTGGAGTGCAAAGCCAGTACTCACGATCGATGAACAATAATGGGAGCTTGAGCTGGGTCAATGGGAGGAGTGGTTCTTCAGGGATCCCTATTACGCTTACTTGCAAATGTTCAATCACACCTATGCTCGTATTCAACAAGATTTACAGAAGTTGAACGACGAAGAGTGGTGGTTACTCAAACAAATACTTGGAAATAATGAGGATTTAACGGCCAGGAACACAAATGCTCATCTCTTACTACGAATGGGAGTTGTGTCCGAGCGGCGAGTTGACATCGGGCAGAGCAGGGTTAAATTGATGCTGGTCATCGTCTCTCCGATGATGAAGCGAGTGTGCCTTGAAGCGCTTCCTGCACGAGAAATTTGTAAAGCTGTGGCTGCTGAGGATCCTGTCCAGCTCTTATGTGCTGCACTCGCGTATGTGGACCCGAACACCATTGCACATTTGCTCGTACAGAATCGCAGTTCTCCAAGCGAAGCCGTTTTTCATTTCGAAGTGTATGCAGCGATTCGTGATATTCTCAAGAAGACACACCGAACGAAACAGGTTTTTCCTGAAGTCAGAACCGCAGATGTCAAAACCAGAGCAGACATTCTTATCATCAACGGAGACAAGCTCGCGTACGAGCTGAAGGGAAACCAATTACTTGAAAAAAGTGAAATTAACATTAACGTGGCGGCGGCACAAGCAAATGGATACAAAAGACAGTTCGGCGTTCAACGTATGCTCGTCGTGAACTTTGTTCCAGCTGCGCACAAGTTCGACAACGTTTATCGAGTGGAAACCTGCCCTACTGTTGAAATTGTTCACGTAAACTTTTCTGGATCGTTCGATGATTTCAACATCTTTTATCTGCCAGAGGAGGATATTCCTCAAGGAGAAAAGGACAAGTACTTTGGAATTTTGCAGTCTCCGCTATTGAGACAAGTCAAGCGCATCGATGTCAGCTGTCAGACGAGGTTGCTGAGGAAGCCCTCTTTCATCATGGATATTGTTCAGTTTGACGATGAGATGGTAAATGTGACGAGGTGAATCGAATCATGGGAGGATGAGTGTTGGAGTGATGGAGGAACAGGATCGCGTGAAAGCGATAAACAAGAACTCTGTCACCAAGTAGGATTGTAGTGCAAATCGAAGTTGCGTTTAAGATCACAATGGGTTGTTTGGTCCCGCGGGCTCCAGTCCCGAAATGCAGCGACGCTAACCTTGGTGTCGTTGCAGCCCATCCTTTTCGGAGGCCTTGTACCTCGTCGAGTGCAACTGAATACGACAATGGCGACATGGTACCTGTACAACCGCAGCTGGTCCCTTCATATGCCACACCGGTCACTCACAGTAGTGTGGGCACGAATAGACATCCAAAGCTCGCGAGCATGTCCGACCCTCCTTCAGCTCGAGCGCAGCAGATCTCGCAGCCACACGTTGTTTCTTGACCAGGAAGAGGTGCAGCTTATCCGTGCCATTCAAACTGATTGTCTTCTTTTCCTTGATCGCCTTCTTCAGGAGCGCCACCGTCCGAGTTTCGTTGATAGTGATCCCGCTCCCGCTCCCTTTTCCGATGATGATACAGTACACGTACACCATACCATATGTATATCTTTGACGCGGCATACCGGTATATGAAATGAGTTTGCTTGCGTCGCTGGTGGTGAGTGTCACTGGTGTTGACTGTTGCTGCCGGCAGTTGTAGCAGTAGGTAGAACTCACTCTGACGTCAACAAGATGATGAAAGTTGGGGAGTCGCGGTCGATTAAGGCTGGAAAGCAACAACATGATTCACCCCCACGCTTGAGGCACGCCCACGTGCTGATGGGTTTCACATGCGGATAAGATGCGGCGTTTGAAGTGATATTGCCCATGTCCAGGATACTGGAGCTTGTCGTAGCTGTTAGTTAACCAAAGCTTCCATTCTCTCCCCTGGTAGCAACACTTGTTCCAGGATTGGAGCATACCTGCCCGGTAGTACATACTGTGCGTCTCGGGTCCGCGTACGTGCTCCATACCGTGTACGTGATGTTCTCCTCTTCCATGATTTTGATCTGAAAGACCCCGCGAACACGGCTTGTCGGATATAACATTCTATCGGATACTACACAGGTTATACGGTAGCACACCCCATCAATCCGTGATTATTTTGGCCACTCGTGCGAGTTGTGCTTTTCGAGTGGATATAGTCTGTAATTTTTGGTGACGATCCGAGCAATATTGAAAGACTTTTAATACGAGGGTCTGGGCCTTGGTCAAAAGGATATCACAGTGTAAATGACTTGGTTTCAGTATGGATGACTAAAGGGCTACATTATCGGGAAGCGCTTCGATAGTCACCTTGCATCTTGCAGCGACGGCCGACGACACCACGCGCGCCTTAGGGCTTCCGGTGCCGCGTACTGGGCTCGAGAGAGTGCTATAGCTGGACAGGGATCGGGTGCAAGTTGAAAACCACCGCAGTAACGTGCTCGAGGGCTGCCTTCGATACGAGACTCGCCTTCCTACTGGAATCCTACGGTAATACTATAGTAAACACGGGGACTATTTAGCTTGCAAGATGTATGTAGGTGGCAGGCAGTATTTCATGAAGAAGGACCTAATTCGAGCGAGCAAGCTCCTATGGAGGCATACGCCAGCGAAATATCTTGAGAAAATCGTTTTGTCGATGAAGAAGAGATGCATCGAGGTAATAAAGGTTGCCGTACCGGCACTAAAGTTGCCCTTTTCATGTTCAGCTTCGTCAATACTGAAACCAAGTCATTTCCACTGTGCTATCCTTTTGACCATACGCGTGGAAGAGGAAGTTTATACGGCGAGAAGCATCAGCGCACAGTGCTGCGATAAACTCGGGCCAATCCAGTGCCCCAGAGCTGTCAGAGTCCAGAACGTCGAAGGCACGGTCAACGAAGAACTGGTCTTCCACCGACAACTGAGGTACGCCGTGGCGTAGTGTCTCCTTGTCGACACCATGAGAGTTCTTCGCCATGGAGCAAGGCGCTTTATGGCGATCCCACCGCGCGAACAATCAGCTCGTGAATAGCCCGTCGCAGTCATCAGTGCAGCTAGATCCAGTTCCTGGAGAAACCCGTGCTGCTCCGCCACAGACAGCATCGTCGAAGTTGGTTCCGTTCGTGGGCGTTGCGGTGGTCGAGACTTCGGTTTGTGGTGTTGCTTCTGCCGAGACCGGGGACAGATTTTGCCTGGTGGTGGGAATGCAGTGAACGTACTAGGCATTTGCCTCAAGTCATCACCTTTGCTTATGGGTGCGAACATAAGCTTCCGATGGGCATGTGCGATTCGAGAGCGAAGACCAACAAGTTCGGTGCTCTTTTTCTCTACAGGCGATGGCCGACGATCATCGCTGTCCTTCGTGGCATTTTGAGTGATTTTGGTGGGTCCAAGTCGCTGGAGGTGAAGCTGCTCCGTGAGCATGTTGTAAGCGGAGCTGATGGATAACTGTGAAAGGTTTTGCTCAGTCATTGGCTTTGATCGGAACGGCGAGAACTCTCTCAAACACGACAAGTCCAGCAGTGTTCGATTGCGCAGGGTTCTGCAGCAGATCCACCAGGTGCCGTCGTCGTGAAATCGGAGGTGCCGTTAACTGCTTCGGATGGCATCGTGAAAGCATTCGCGAGGCCGCGTCGACGACGTGAAGTCTTAGGAGTTGGTCCATTCCGGCAGTGCTGGAAATATGAATCGCTCCCAGTACGATGCCACAGCTCGTACTTGCGGTTGCTGATATCCATGCGCAAATCGTGGCTTCGGCGGGTGCGATCGCTCTTCCATTGTGGTGCTGACGTGTCCAAACAACGGCGACAGTGATGGGGGATTCCATTCGCAGTGCAATGACTATGACGTTTCCTTGCGAATCGAGCGTCCACGATTGTTGTGAGCTCTCCACGTGATGTCAAAAGGTAACTCATGTAGCCGTCAAAAGTCTTTGGTGGAGTTTGCGACGACATGTATTAGTGCTAACCTGTATTCCAAACGGTGTGATTTTCGGTGATGACGATCGTCCTATCGACCATGGGGTGCGAGTTCGTTTGAAACAATTGTGTCTCCCTAAACTTAGCGCAAGTGCCTTCGCAAATTCCTAGACGAGTGCATATGCACCTCGTTGCCATTGGGCCCCAACAAAACCTGTGATCCCTCTTCAACTTGATGCTGTTGTTGATTCACAGTGCGCAATGACAAGAACCATCGGCTCTGCCATCGAAATGTTGCTCGATGTGTCCAGTGAACCTCGACCAAAATTTGGCCAACGTGCGGATTCACTTCACTCGTCTCGCTCGGGACTCAGTCCGTGGATCGACTCGGACACTCCAGAATCCGCGCACACCACCACTTCATCGCGCGGAGCGACGTGAGACCTCGTTATGAGCGACGAATTTAATGTCCCCGGTCGGAATTTCTCGGCCGGTCGCGATCACATGTGGACGGCATTGGAAATGCCTGATGGTGTAAACTACACCGTCAAGCCAATCAGATGACTGCAATTTGGACACCACCGGATCGTTGTCATTTCCGACAGCTCCAAAATTGGTGGCCAATGATCGATAAAAGTTAGGCACCAGACCACTAAAGCGCAGTCACTTCCCAACTCTTCATAGGCCGCGCACGAGCAAGTAAAGATGGAGGCCGCCGCGCTCGGCAGTACAAGCGCTCTACACCGACGTATGAGTTTCGACTCCATGTCATTCACCATTCTGATTCTGACGGAGTGTCCTCTGCACTCGCCAAGTTCTACCCTGAGGCCAAAGGCACCTCGCTCGAGACTAACCGCAAGAGCATCTACCTGTGGCAGAAACGCCGCGATACCATCGAGAAGGCCGGGAAGCAGCTCGTCCAGCGTGCTGCGCAAGCTCAGACCTGCAGGAAGTGCCACTGTGCTGTTGTCTGAGACGGAGTCTCAGCTTCTTCGCTGGGTCAACGCCTACCGCGCCGATGGGGCGCCAGTTTCGGCTCTAATGCTCCAGCTCAAGGACCAGGAGTATGCGGCAGCAGCTGGTATACCGCACGGCGTTTTCACCGGCACATGGGCTTGGCGGGCTGGATTCGTGCGCCGCCATGCGCTGCGGTTCCGTGCGCGTACGCGCCAAGGACAGAAGAGTCCCGTAGACGGCGAGGCTGCTGTTCTTGCTTTTAATACCAGGATGCGCGCAGTCATGCACCTCCTAGGTGTTGATGTCGCCTACAACGCCGACCAAACGCCCGTTGTCTTCGAGTACGTGCCGCGCACGACGCTCAACAAGCGCGGAGCACGTACGGTGAGGGTTCGTACATGTGGCAAGGACAAGGAGAGGATGACGTGCATGCTGCTTCGGTCCTCTTTCGGCGAGAAGTGGACGCCGTTTTTGATACTGAAGGGCCGCCCATCCAAGGTCGCGGCGACGCAAGCCGATAACGTGGAGCTGAGACACGGCTTCGGCAAGCGTCTTTGGAAGCAGATCGAGATCCTCCAGGACAGACATGGCGTCCAGATCTACGTTAATAGCACGGGTTGGTGGAACACGTCGCTGACTCTCATTTGGCTGGCGTATCATTTCGGTGGACGTCAGCATCCAGAACAGCCTGTCTTTCTACTCCTCGACGACTTTGGACGCCGGAGGTGCGCACCCGCGCTCACGACCTCAACATCCACTTGCTGGACGCACCAGCAGGGCACACAGGCGTCTGCCAGCCGGCGGACATTGCTTGGAACCGCCCGCTGAAGCAGCGTCTGCGCCAGCGCTGGGTAAGCTGGCTGGGAGGGAGAGCAGCAGCTAGGTCAAGGCGCCGTCCAGGAATGACGTGGTTGACTGGGTTGCCAGTGCGTGGGAGGGGCTGTTCGCTTCGACGATCTCCAACGGGTTTAACGGCATACTTGCCGTGCCACCTGTCGACCCAATGTTCGAGGCCTCGTCCAATGCTCTTGCTGAGGAACTAGAGCGTTTGGAGCTCCTTGATTCTGATGTTGGTGAGGTCGCTGATGAAGAAGACGTAGTAGATATGATTACTAGAGGAGAAGTAAGCGTCTAATGCAAGTGTTGGACTTTGTTCGAATCGTTCCCCGCGCTGGGAGGGTTCTCTGGGTAACCCCCTCCTGAATCTTATGGCAGCATTCGCGAGTGCGATTTCGGTGGGTTTTAGCAAAACGTCTGCTTTTCCACAGGGATTGTGAATTATCATTTTTAAGGGGGCCGAACCCAAAAGCCAGAAGGGTGTAGGATACAGACAACGACGGTGAAATCCGTACCCCATAAAAATCCGCACCCCTGCAGTGGGACGGACCAAGACAAGTAAAAACAAAAACGAGGCAGCAAATTTTAAACATATTTATCCAATCAGTGTGTTAGAAAATTACTGGTCCGCACGGAGTTATCTCCTTACCCTTTGCATTTCCCTTTGTGTAGGGAGCCGCCATGGCTCCCAAGCATCATACTCCGTCAAGCAAAAGCGTGAAGCTTTAGACAGCATCAGTCGTATTGGCTGCAAGCCAACGGCTCGAAAGCTCGGTATCCCGTTATCTACGTTGTATGATTGGCGGAGACAAGAGCAGGAATTATTCAGCTTCAAGGGGGCACAGACAAGCAAGACGCTAAAAGGACAGGGGGCTAAGGGCATCATAACATTCGGACACGAAATGGTGACCTACATGAAGGATCTGCGTCGCGAAGAAGAGGTACTGCAAACATTATGGTCTGAGTGTTTGCAAATTAAATTGACTTCTTTTTTGTAAAGTATTTGTGTACAGGAAATATGATTGAATATATATGTCCATCTGGATATGTTGGCAACTCATTTGTCTCCACAGTGCCGCCAGGTATTCCTCGCAGAATGAAGAGTATTGACAGTTTTTTTCCTAAATCAAATAACGTTACTTAGTTTCAGTATACAGTAAATTAAATGTAAAATAAATGAACGTACCGTCAGCCCGAATGGTGAGCACAGCTGTGAGTCTTCCGGAATTCTTCTGCATATGCTTGACTTTTGCTGATCCACGCATCCCCTTGAGGGCCCATATTTTGTGGGGTGGAGTGTCGAAATAAATGGCCGTTTCGTCGACGTTGTAGATAGCACTATCCGGAAAATGGCTGTATTCGCTCCAAAACTTGATTGCAAATTCTAAATGCGTCTGCTGTAGTACAGCTTCGTTTTTCTTCGAATGTTGTGGCTGCGTTGAAAACCCATGCCTAAACACCATATTATAAAAAACAAAATGTTGAAATATCAAAAGATAAGTTAATAATATACTTTTCAAAACAAGTGGCTCAATATTAGAAAAATAGTTTTCTTACCGGCTTGCAAACCGCTGGCACAAGCGCATCAATGCGTTTACACTTTCGTCACTTGACTTCGTCGCTAAATACGCCTCTAGCCAAGTGGGATGCTCTTGTTTTATATATACAGTCCAAGAACATGGCTGGATGGACGCAACTGTTTGGGAGTTTTATATTGAAAGTTTGCTTAAATTTGAAATAGATTCTCCCTCTGTCCTCCTTCTCGATAACTTCGATTCCCATGTATCGGAAGGAGGACAGAATGTGGTAGCGGAGGCTACCTCAGCACTAGTATGCCCTGTTCCGCCAAACAGCACGTCTGTCTGTCAGCCTCTTGATGTTGGAGTTATGGGTCCACTCAAGAAGAAGCTGACAGGCGTATGGCTATCAAAAATATTAATGGTACACGCACCGCGCAGCAAAAGAGACTTGGCGCGATCAAGCGCACCATTACAGCATGGGAAGGCATCACAGAGCACTGTGTTGTACGTAGCTTTGAAAAGGCAATTCCAAGATATCCTGAAGTCCAAGTATAGGATTAAAAATGTTTTTTTCACCAATCACAAATAGCGAATCACTGATGGGTACGGATTTTTTTCGAGATGCCCCGTTTACTTTTGTATGGCGGATACAGTTCAGTGGGGTACGGATTTCACCGTCGTTGTCTGTACTACACATGTTATACGGTATCCTTATGGCCAGTACCTACTGTAACGGGGTTTAAAATGTGTCAAGGTATCACTATAGATGAACCCAGTCGATAAAGACCATTGCTAATATCTACAACACAGGATATAATGCACGGCTGCTAATAAACGCGCCGCAGGAGCGGCTGCGGAAACAGCAACGTGAGGAGCAGGAGCGGCGTGTGCGCGGACATCGACCCGAAGCCTTTTAGTATGCAATATTTGGCGCTGAACAAGTATGATAGTGGATGCTTTTCATTAACAAATGTATTGAAAAATCCCCATCGAGCATTAATTTGACAAGTATTAATTAAGCGCCATAGTTAAGCCTGAATACCGAGTCGGTGGATCGATAAGTGATTAAGTACACCAGGATATTAGACAACAGAGGTATTAAGTTGGCCAGGGTTCTCTGTACCTCAGCTAGTGCTACATTGACCTTCACCGAACCTTCAGCAAGGTACTGCTTGCACTCAGTCATATCGACAAGAGCATGTATTACATGTACACTATTAAAGCCAGAGAGATGTCCGTGAAGACGGCCGACCTCAAGTCAAGTGGGTAGCGATTGTATATGACAGAGCAAGCTACTGTACTTTACGCATCTCTGCCCTACGTATTTTGCCGTGGGCTACTACTAAAACAAACTAGTTCTACGTCGTAGTTGACCATCGTTTGCTTCACTTTACATATTTGTTGGGTCCGAAGGCCTGAAAAACCTTCGTTTCCACGTCGGGTGTACATCGTGCCAACAGGACTTCATCCACCTACTTTTTCTGGAAGTACCGGTATATTGGTAGAGTGCCAATATCTAATCTTGAAGTATGTCGCCCCCGCCTCCTCACGTTCAACTCATGCTGGAGCCGCCGATGCCGAACTGCCGCTTAAACGCCGATATGATTCCAGGGTCGGGCGGGTCGTTTGCAACCGCCCGACCCTGGAATCATATAGTTTGAAACGAGAGATGTAGTTGGGCGGTAATGACGACTTGAGCTGCAGGTTTCCCAGGACAATGTTGCGTAGGAGGGCAATATTGCACCGTTGTTGATGCATGTCAAGCTCGCGCAGCCACTCCTGAAACAACACACCAGTCATCCACGTCTTCTTATAAACCAGAGATCAACACTGGTCTTCTGGTTGTGGTGCTCCCTCTACTACCTAGCAATCCTGTTATACCTAATAGGAAGTGCGTCCACGGGAGGTATTAATTTGTCCAGGGTTCTCTGTATACAATTTGGCAGGGTGTTAAAGTCATATCAGTGATATGATATCACACCGTGTGCTATCCCACTGTACTGTACCGTATACGTATGTGACCACACCATTCATCGCTTAAGTACGATTACAAAATTTCTCCGTTCATTTTTTCTCATTCCAGAATCCGCTGGCTAAAGAAAGGATGGTAAAGCTCTTTTGTGCTGTCGTTGGAGCGACTGGGAGTGCGTTTCCTGTGGACATCGACGCGAGTCAGTCGGTGGGGGACTTGAAGGACGCGATCAAGGCGAAGAACTCAGCAACGATCACATGCGATGCCAAGGACCTGCAGCTCTTCCTGGCGAAGCAGGGCGCCGAGTGGCTGAAGACTGAGAGTGAGGACGTGAAGGAGCTGAAGAAGGGCAGGAAAACGGCTACCGTCAAAGCGCTAACGAATGAAGACGAAGAGCTACAGGGGAGTCCGGCCTTCAGAAAGTATTGACGGGTATGGAGCAACCATCCACCGACCAGATTCACGTGCTGGTGGTGGTTCCAAAGAGGAGTCCAAATGACCTGTTTGTTGAGAACGATTCGATATCGGCGTTTCGAGAAACTGCCGCAAGCATTCACCGAGTGCAGGTTCAAATGCAAGTGCTGCTTGAGCAAAATAAGGCTAATTTGACACACAAACCAAATTCCTTCTCCGATGGGGCATTGGGTCAAATGGAGTCTGGAAGATTGAAAACGGATGGCATGATCATCGATGCTGCACCAACAGAGAACGAAGAAGCATTTTGGCCAGAGGCAATTCAGATTCTAGCGGATGCTATTCAGAGTGAGGCTGCTTTTGACGCGTTTATTACTCCTTTTTCAGCGACGTATTAAGCCGTTGTGGTATGGTATTCGTCAATAGCGAGAGATATCCATGGTTGTCTCAGTCTCCGCTTGTTACCAAGAATACAGATCTCAAACCGGATGGATTTGCGACCCACCGTGGAATGTTTCGTGCCAAACCGGTACCGGACGATGGAGTGCAACGCCAGAATGGATTTCGATTTGGAGTAGCAGTGGAAGAATTGTTCGACTGCCTCATTTTGTTCGAAAGCAAGCTCACTATAACGGATGCTTCGTTTGGCCAAGTGGTACGATATCTGCAGTATCTTTGCCCCAAGGAGCTAGCAAGCGCTATTCTATTCGACCGCCGCTCCTTTTGGTTGATCAAAAGCCACAGGTCTGTTGTTACCAAAGTTCGAAGAGCGAAGTGGGTCGATAAGGGCTCGAAAACATTGTTCCAGAGCTTTATTACTGACAACATATCTCCATGGGTGGCGCACTTAACCAATGCCTGCACTTCATTGGGTGTTGGTGTGGTGGAGGGCGATGCATTTCTCGGCCGTGGCGCTCATGGACGCGTTTTTAAGGTAACTGGGCCAGGTCAGAAGGTTTTCGCGCTGAAAATCGTGGAGGAATGCTCCGTTGGACGTCTTTATCAAGAGAAGAAGGCCTTGATGAAAGCCCAGGCCACAGGATTGACGATTACTCCTGTGCGAGATGTCATCGAAAGCACTGATGGTAGCGCGGCCTTATTGCTGTCTCCTGTTGGGAAACCTCTGCCTCGACCAACGACACTAGAGGGAGTACGGAACCTCTTTGGATTGTTATGGCAGCTCCACGCGAATAGCCTGGTCCATGGAGATCCTCGCGTGCCGAATGTGATCCTCATTGGGGATACGCCCTCTGGATTGATCTCGTGGAAGTGATGGAGGCTACTCCCACTTTGAAAAAAATGATGCTGATATTCTCGCACGGTCCATCCTAGGTGTCTCTCGGGCCTTTGAGCTGGACCCGGCAACGAAACAATTGATCGATAACTATGGCGAAAGCGCTACGCCAGAGAATCTTGATCGTCTGGCCGAAGCAGTAAGCTTGGTATTCCCAAATTAGCTGCAAATCCGATTCAATGGTTTTCATTCGCATGGCAATGGGTGCAGCTCATTGACCGAATGGGGCGTCGCCGCTGTGCACACGTTTGATCTATGAGCACTTTGCTGGGTTGTTGGCAGCAGCCAGTTATTCTGCTGTGCTTCTTCCGCGATCTGATAAACTTCGCGCGATAGCACATCTCTGTTTCAGCCAGCACACACAAAAGTTAGACATACACCGCCAAATTACAATCAGAACGCGTCTACGTACGGGTGGCGTCTGTCAATGGCTGAAATCGACTGCACTCCATCTTGGTCAGCAACAGCAAGCAGTCCGTAGGCAGCCATCGCCCTCAGAAAAACCGACAGCTTCTTGAACGAGCTATGCTTAATGTTCAGCGACACCCCGACACGCAGCAACACATTCGCTTGGAACGAACTCGACAATGGGTCTCCCGACCGCCTCACTCGTCCGGAAGTTCTAAATCTACTGCTTTCCAAGTGCATGCGCTACCACCGAATCGAGCGTATGCCGCGAAGTTCCATGGGGCAACTTGCGCCCGATCTCGATTCACGCCGGCAAGCTGATCCAGATTCATTGGTTAATGATGTGTTGAATACTTTAGCACCATGACGTATGGCACGAATGTCAAGGCCAAGAAGAAAAAGAATCGCAAACATGTGTACGAAAGAGTATTGAACAAGTGTAGTGGTGGAGTCTAAACAGATTGGAGACGTTCTAGGAACATCTTCTATCAGCGGTGACGCGGAGGACGTTCCCGATTTGCGTTTCTTTTTCTTCTTGTTGCTAGTCGTGGTGGTCTCGCTGCTGGTGGTGAAAGTCGTGGTCGAGGTTGTAGAACTTTGCTCCGACTTGGACTTGGACTCAGTCGAGGACTGTTTCTTCTTGGTTGTTTTCTTGCACTGCTTGTTTTACCGAGAGCGATGTGGTACACAACGAGCGCCAGAATGCATGAAATATAGTGAACGACAGATGCGCTCAGCACAAGCCGTAGGTCGCCTGCACCACGGCACAAATTTGAAAAGTCATTGGCACGAGAGCGTGCATGGCCAATTCCACCTTGCTTTCTACCAGGAAGTCCTTGTACTTGGCAGCCTCCTGAAAATTTCCATTTCCACCTCCGCACAGACGGCCCGATCGGATACAGAAAAACCACAAAGGTCTCGAGAGGTCTTGAACCGGTACACCCATTCGCACGAAACAACACGAAAGGTTGGACACACAGACCATCTCCCCAGTCTAGCCCACTACAACACGGCGCGTTGTGCGGTCAGTGTACTCTTCAAGAATGGCTCCTGGGCCGCCGCCGTCTTCAAAGATGCACTTCGGGCAGTTTT
This sequence comes from Phytophthora hibernalis, assembly GCA_012656075.1. Classification (NCBI taxonomy): domain Eukaryota; phylum Oomycota; class Peronosporomycetes; order Peronosporales; family Peronosporaceae; genus Phytophthora; species Phytophthora hibernalis. The sequence continues at coordinate 84,090 of JAAKBF010000256.1, forward strand.
CAGTCGTAATTTTGACGCTGCTACTGGAAGACTTTCAGTATATTGAGCTGCATCTTGCCCCGACGGCCCCAAAGAAAGCCGTCAGAGGCAGTGGAGTCATGCAGTCAAGCGACAGACTGATAAGGTATGTAAACACGCTCAAAATGGCGACGTAAGAACCCCCTCAAGCAGAAGACCGTTCGAGAGCTCTGACGGCGGCTTCTGGGAAAATGGATAACCACAGCACTGCAAACAGCGAGCGCTTCAAACGCTGCTGGTCGGAGGTTCCGTCATTACTTCCACTGAATGTAAAGAAATACAGAACAAAAACCGCAATGCCGCCACCACAAGCAGTCCCAATGAGCTTGAGGACGAGCTTGTAATTTGTCCCAGAACCTGTACAGCTCCGTGGGTGATGATAATAATCATCCAGCGAGCAGGGCTCGGAAAAATAATGGCACGTGTTCGTGCGCCCATCTGGAAAAAATGACAAGGCAGATTGACCACTTGAAACCATCACAATCCGTCGGAGCCCATTAGACTACCATCTCGGTACATCCAATGACCATTCTAAACCATCTCCGAGAGAGCCGGTTGATGTCATCACTTGATGTCTGTACGAAGTATGCGCAGCAAATGTGTATATCCGGAAGAACAAATCAAGTGTGTGCGAAGTCAGGTCGGTCGCATTGGAGCAACAGCAGTAACACGTGGAGAATGAACTGAAAGACGTGTATTACAGGCATGCAGAGGTATCGGTAGCGTAAGTATTGTAAGGTCCTTTTGTTCACGAAGCCGGGGCTCACAGCTCCCGCAAATATCTCGAACGTCAGAAGAATGTAGACACCGCAATTGTAGTTGTCTGTCTGCAAGCCTAAAGTCGAATTGAACCCTTGGACTCTGTAATCCCTCGTCAAACCACTCGGTATCAGGCCCCGTAGTTTTTGAGCCGCAGCACGTACAGCGAGCTTGTATGACGACTCCATTGGGTCGTAGAGGAGCAGCGTCTTCTTCGAGAGGTCGGTCATAATGCTACACTAGTGGTTACCGTTGCAGTTGACAGGGATTAGAACGCGTTCATCTGAAGCTCCAAAAGACGGCAGAGAGCTCAGTTTCATCTGTCACTATTTCGTAGCCGTTGGCGCCGTTGACGACGCTGATCATGTTAGGGCTCACTGAGATCACGTTTGGAATGCCGTTGAACATCTTCTGCATCAACGTGACCATCGTAACGTCGCTAAGTCGACCTTTGGCAGCCAGATCAAGTACTTCCATCTGTACATAGCATCATTCGACAGTGTGAGAATAAGTGCAGCGTTAGGCAACATAGCGAACTTTACCTCATTTGTCAGCAGTCTAAGGCCCTGTAACTTGGAGCATAGGTCTGGGTCTTCTTTCGTGTAAAAGGCGGCGTCAATGTCTAGAGTGAAGACCACTGCGGATGCCCACTTTTGGGCGGCTTCGATCTTCCGGACTGTCGTTAAGGCGCGGTGGTATTGCTTCATAGTGGCGAGTGTACTGGTTGTAAATATACCAATGGTAGGTATATCTACAGCGACATCGCGTTCAGCTAGGCCTGCGTGTTTCCCTTGCAGTCTCGCCTCTTTTCATCGCATTTCCGAAGCAAATCCTTCGCAAAGACCCTCACTACTTCGTCAGCTTGTATGATGGGTTTGCTAGCTGGCCGTTTTGTTAGTTGCATTGCGACGGGAGGCTTCACCTTCTTCTCGAATACAAACACTTTGAACTTGCTGAGTGTATCTGCTGCAGATCGGTATGTCGGATCACCTGCCAATATATCAGCAATGATGGCTACGTTCAAGTTCATGCTGTGCATTTCGGAGTCCTCTTGGGCCATTGCCACTGCCAAACTTCTTTTTGGCTATGGAGGGCTTGATTTTCGGGCGCCCTCTGGATTTTGGCGGCGAACTGACTTGAAAGTTGTCGTCATCTTGCGCTAGAGGCACTAGTTGCAAACCAGTGTCAGACGGTTCTTCGCGTAACTCAGAGGGTGCGGACCCCACTGCTTGTGTTGCAATGACCATCTCAGATGGTGTACTGACCATCTCAGATGGTGTATTGACCTTTTCAGATGGTGACGGGCTCTGACGAGATGGTGCAGTCTCCATTTCAGGTGGACTTGTCTAGTCTCCACTGTAGCAGGGGTCGGTACTTCCTGGTTTGTCTGCGGCACGAGCTCCGTTGCCGGAGGGTCCGTCCATGTGGGGTCCTTCCCTGGTGGATCTGTCTCTGGTGGTCTTGGCATTTGAGCTGATGTGTCTTCTTCACACTCACCAACGCCAGTGTCGAGCAGCACTTCCGACGACTCCTCGTTTGTGCGCCATGCTGTCTCCCGGTCAGCGCTATTACCATGGTGTGCGATGAGTTTGGCTGCCAGCTCGCTCTCCCCACGCTTAAAGAGTTTTCCTATTTGTTGAAGTGCCTGTAGTGCCGCGCGATACTGAGGCATACCCATGCCACTCATGGTCTCAGCAATTGTAATCGCGGTCTGCTGAGCTTCTCGATACTTTCGATTAGAGTCCCACGGGTTACTCTCATCCCGTAATACCTTTCCCACCGCAAACGAACCGACCGACACATTATCCAAGGAGGGAGCATGTTGAATCGAAGCCAACAACCATCTCGCCGGTAATAGCTGAGTAGGAATGACGACCTCCATACCTAGGGCCTTGCGAAGGTAAAACACGTGTCTACAGGGTAGCAAACGGGTCGTCATAAAGAGGCACGAACATTCCCAGTTCTGCTTGTTCACAGAGTACTCCACACCAGGCTCATCAGATGCGTCGTCGTCATCTGCCATGTTTTTGATAGAAATTATCCCAGGTACGGCCTCGAAGAACGAGTAACGCGCACGTCCGCTGACAACGTACGTGTACTGCTCGTAGATAAGCTCACATGCGTGCTCACTCACGAGGTTTGCTACGAGCATCATCTCGCGATCGTACTTGCTGTTGTGAACAGTACAAATCTTGGCTGAACGAGCTACAAAGCTGCGCTCGTTCCGACTCTGGTAGCACATGAAGGAGGCGACACACTCGTCTAGGCCCATTGTTCGGCTCATTGTGTCCTTGAGCTGCTTCCACGAAGCCTCAAGCCGGTTATTTGTGTTGTTGCCTAGCGTCACTGCGTTTTGGCGTTTACATGCACAGCACATTGCCTTGCAGCTATCCCAATTCTTGACAAAGTACATCTCGAAAGGGTGCGATTTTACGAGTGTGAGACGGTCACATGTGACCACGTGACCATCCAGATGGGGAGAGATGGTCACTTCAATATCCAACCCAACAGGGTGCCCACCCGAGCTGGTAGAAGGTTGCTCCAAGTCGTGATCTTGCGTAGCTGGCCGTGATCCAATCGACAAAATGTGACGCATGTACGCTCGGTACTTTGAAAATTCTTGCTCAGTCTTTCGTATACCATAAGTGGCACCATACTGCGGAGCTGTGCCTTTGCCACGACGAAAGCGCGTAGTCAGCCGATGCAACTTGCTCTCGTAGGTACTTTATGACGTGAAACTGGCAAAGTAGAATCACCACATCTGGCAGCGCCGCTTTCAGAACGGCTATTTCAGTAAAATCCTTGTCAACGATGACGCACTGTAGCTTGGACCATGCCGGATTGTTGGATTTGAACTCCTCCAAGGAGGTAAGTAGGGTAGATGCCCGCTCATTCTGAAGGACAGCATGCTGTACAAATTGCCCTTTCCCGAACGCATCGTGCACCATGAAGGAGAATATCTTATACTTGGACGCGTTCGTGCCATGTGTGGCATCTATCAGCATAACCTCAGGAAAGTGATGAAACATTTCGCGCATGAGTTTGGTCTGTAGTGTAATACAGGTAGCGATTCTCTACATAGTGAAACACCGCGTCGTTAAAACCAGCTTATTTTCATGTACAACCCATAATTCTGCTCACCTTTTCCTGCACAGTCATACATAGATACTTCATGCAACGGGTATTTCATAATTCAATGCAACCAAGGGCTCAATAGATGCACAAGACACACGTCCTTCCGCGATTCGTACTTACGTTCGTAAACAGCTTTTGTTTGACACCGTCTCAGAAATTTTCAATCGCATTAACTATCGGCAGCGATTTGGCGGGGTGATTACTAACTTTATATTTATTAATAGTACTTCGTACAACACTACAGTACTACTGTACCGGTAGTACACTACTGTAGTAGTAGTAAGTACTTGTTAGGGTGATTTTTTGAAAATGCAAGCACGGTGTGTATTTCAAGTAAGCTTAGTCAATCTACCGCAGGTACCATGTCATAGTAGGATTTCCACTCCTTATCGATTTCTTTACGCTTCCACTCCATACACTCGCAAAACACCTTCGCGTTCTGAACGTAGACAGATGTTCGCATCTCCAAGCCATCCTCCGACGCAACAAAGCCTTCCTTCAAGTGCAGTGAGATCAGTCTTGCGTATCCAGCGTTTAACGCGCGTACGATCAAGTTCACCTACAGTATGACACCGCGAACATTGTCAGACCATACTGAAGTACTCCATCGGAGCACGAAGAATTCATACCTTGTATCTGCTCCCGACTACCGGACCTTCAGACACGGATTCGACGGAAATGTTCATAACCGGCACGGCAAACGAGCGACCATCGTACCAGTCGTGCATGTCTGACGTAAGGGCAAGGCGATTGCTTTGATCGTTGTCATACTTGTGATAGCTTGCATATCTCCGGCAATGTTCTCTTGACATCAAATGACAGCTCTGCGCCTTCCCCACATTCCCGAACCACTCTTCACTCTCGATACGCTGATACTTGAATTCGTCAGTTACCACGTCAACGATCGAGGTGTTGGTCGAGAGAGATGACATCGTTAGTTGGGGAGAATCGGTATCTTCTGGAACATAGTGCCGGGTCAAGATGCGCCGCAGTTCGCTTAACTCCCGAGAAATTGGAGCTACACTTGTCGAGACCGTGTGACCATCGAGAGGGGAAGTTTGCGTGATACCTTCATTCTGTAATTCGTTTTCGAATAGCAAAGCATCCCGCTCTGTACAACATCTGTGAGACATCAACCAGCACAGTTCTACAATAATCCAAATGCATACCTTCCTTGAACAGAACATGGATCCGCAACGTCGCCCCTTCATACCACAGCGCCTTGTCATTTTCGCCAGCGCGAAGGTCAGGATCATAGTATCCCAGATATGATGCCGCCAGACGGTACACTCTGCAGCGAATCCCTTTCGTGTTCAGCGCGTTTCCAATCGATCCACTGACGAGCGACAACCCTCTTGTGGTTGTGCTTGCTCCGGAACCACCACCAGCACGTGAATGGTCCTCTTCGTCGGAGCATCTCCAAACAAGTCGCCGATCTCGTCTGCTGGGTCCATTTCTTCGTTTATCAGTGTCTTTACTTCCTCAGGAACGCTTCCACTCCGCATAGAAATCACGGCAGCATCCTTCGACTTCAGCCACGCGTCGCCCTGCTTCGCCAGGAAGAGCTGCAGGTCCTTGGCATCGCATGTGATCGTTGCTGAGTTCTTCGCCTTGATCGCGTCCTTCAAGTCCCCACCGACTGACTCGCGTCGATGTCCACAGGAAACGCACTCCCAGTCGCTCCAACGACAGCACAAAAGAGCTTTACCATCCTTTCTTTAGCCAGCGGATTCTGGAATGAGAAAAAATGAACGGAGAAATTTTGTAATCGTACTTAAGCGATGAATGGTGTGGTCACATACGTATACGGTACAGTACAGTGGGATAGCACACGGTGTGATATCATATCACTGATATGACTTTAACACCCTGCCAAATTGTATACAGAGAACCCTGGACAAATTAATACCTCCCGTGGACGCACTTCCTATTAGGTATAACAGGATTGCTAGGTAGTAGAGGGAGCACCACAACCAGAAGACCAGTGTTGATCTCTGGTTTATAAGAAGACGTGGATGACTGGTGTGTTGTTTCAGGAGTGGCTGCGCGAGCTTGACATGCATCAACAACGGTGCAATATTGCCCTCCTACGCAACATTGTCCTGGGAAACCTGCAGCTCAAGTCGTCATTACCGCCCAACTACATCTCTCGTTTCAAACTATATGATTCCAGGGTCGGGCGGTTGCAAACGACCCGCCCGACCCTGGAATCATATCGGCGTTTAAGCGGCAGTTCGGCATCGGCGGCTCCAGCATGAGTTGAACGTGAGGAGGCGGGGGCGACATACTTCAAGATTAGATATTGGCACTCTACCAATATACCGGTACTTCCAGGAAGTAGGTGGATGAAGTCATGTTGGCACGATGTACACCCGACGTGGAAACGAAGGTTTTTCAGGCCTTCGGACCCAACAAATATGTAAAGTGAAGCAAACGATGGTCAACTACGACGTAGAACTAGTTTGTTTTAGTAGTAGCCCACGGCAAAATACGTAGGGCAGAGATGCGTAAGGTACAGTAGCTTGCTCTGTCATATACAATCGCTACCCACTTGACTTGAGGTCGGCCGTCTTCACGGACATCTCTCTGGCTTTAATAGTGTACATGTAATACATGCTCTTGTCGATATGACTGAGTGCAAGCAGTACCTTGCTGAAGGTTCGGTGAAGGTCAATGTAGCACTAGCTGAGGTACAGAGAACCCTGGCCAACTTAATACCTCTGTTGTCTAATATCCTGGTGTACTTAATCACTTATCGATCCACCGACTCGGTATTCAGGCTTAACTATGGCGCTTAATTAATACTTGTCAAATTAATGCTCGATGGGGATTTTTTCAATACATTTGTTAATGAAAAGCATCCACTATCATACTTGTTCAGCGCCAAATATTGCATACTAAAAGGCTTCGGGTCGATGTCCGCGCACACGCCGCTCCCTGCTCCTCACGTTGCTGTTTCCGCAGCCGCTCCTGCGGCGCGTTTATTAGCAGCCGTGCATTATATCCTGTGTTGTAGATATTAGCAATGGTCTTTATCGACTGGGTTCATCTATAGTGATACCTTGACACATTTTAAACCCCGTTACAGTAGGTACTGGCCATAAGGATACCGTATAACATGTGTAGTACAGACAACGACGGTGATCCGTACCCCCACTGAACTGTATCCGCCATACAAAAGTAAACGGGGCATCTCGAAAAAATCCGTACCCATCAGTGATTCGCTATTTGTGATTGGTGAAAAACATTTTAATCCTATACTTGGACTTCAGGATATTTTGTGTTCATCTGTCAGCGGTCTCAAAAGCAAGACAGTCTGGTTTTCAGGAGACGGCAGGTTGCGAATCGCCTTTAGCCGCATCACTGTCACGGTTGGAGTGTGGTTGCCGGCCCAGCGTGAGATCATGTCGGCCAACATTGTCGGGTCCGGGTACGTGTTCCACAATGTACCTGTAGTTCATTAATTTCATCGCCCACCGCAACAGCTTCCTCTAACGTGCCTCTTGACCGACGCGTGCGTTGTGAAAACATGGATAAGATTGCGGTGGTCGCAGTACATACGAAATGGCTTGAGCCTCAAGAGCATGTATGCCAGGTTGTCGCACACTACCACAATTGGGAACGCATCCTTCTCGATGGCAGTCCAGTAGAGCTGGATGTCGGAGAACGTCCCGCTCGTACAATGTATGAGGCGGTGCTGCTGTTCCGTCGGCTTCTTGGGGTCCAAGTCGATCACCTGTGTGACGATGATAGCGTTGCCAATGCCCGAGGAGTCCGTAAGCGAGCAAGACGTCGCCTGGTCATCGGGGAAGTCGAGGGTGGCTGCGTTTGCCAACGCCTCCTTGCCTCGGTCGAGCGCCTGGCGTTCGTCGGTATTGAGATCAATCAGCAACTCGCTTGGTCCGCTTCGTGCTGGCGAGTGCTACATCCAATTCGCGGTGTAGGGGCTCGACTTGTCGGGCAAAGTCGATGATGCATTCGCGCATCCAGTTTATCGCACAATCAAACTGTTGTAGTTCGACGGCGGTCCGAGAATACGGCAGCGATCGCAGTGAGTCGATTCGCTCCGCATCGTGTCAGATTCCCTGGCCGTCAATTACCTTACCGCACCATTTGACTTGGGTCTGGTACCGACTCGACTTCTTATCGCTCAACTTCAACCCGAACTGGTTGAGGAGCGAGAAGAGCTCACCGAGATTTATGAGGTAGGTGTCGATGTTATCGACGTAAAGGCGTAGGATGTCAATCCAAACTAGGAGGTGTTCGTTGAGTAAACTAGCAAAACACGCTTCCATCGTCTTCTGAAAGTAGATTGTTGCATCACTGCACCCTTGGGGAACGCGACGCGGCGTGAAAATCTTCTCGTCAGTCATGTAGGATAGGAACTCTTGGCAAAGTTCTGCCAGCGGAAGTTGTCAGTTAACGCTTCCTCTAAAGCTAAGGAGCGTGTGACCCCCGTCACAATAAGAACCGTTGACATCCCTAACTCAGGTCGCATTCCGTTTAGGAATGACCAGATCGCAATCCCAGGCCAGCCACCTATCCCTTCGGATCGCGATCCCTGTTAAGAACAGCCCTTAGGTGTTCTCGGGACAGCCCCGATTTGGTGTCCATCAAAGTCCATGAGGTCATAATGGCCAGCTAAAAATGTCACTAATACCATTTGACTTTTCAATTGGCTCGTGCTAGTGGTACAAAACGGTCAGACGTAGCCGTGCTAAGAGGTACAAATCACGTACAAACTGTTTGTATCTGTACAAACTGGTACCAATACGTACAAAACAGTTTGTACGTGTACAAACCATCTCTCTAAGTACGTTTTATAGTTTTCAAAACTTACCCCATCTGGAGATATATTTGGAAATATCAAGTTCAAGGTTGCGCAAACGGCTCGCCGTGGCGTCCGTCCATTGGCTCACTGATACTGGGAGCCGTTGAGGGAACGCACGAAAAGTCTTCGTGGCAAGTGCTCGCGCGGCACTGTGCCTTCAATCTACGCCATCTCTAGTGTATACGAACATGTCATGGTAACAGTCTTGTAAAACGTACGCGGGCATATATTTGTACAATCAAAGATGCATCTAACGAGACGGGAGGGGCGAGGCGGGCGACGGGGCGGACACTCACGCGTTGATTCTCACCAGCGGACTTAACGATGGCGCTGCCTGGCACACCGCATCGCGTCCTGCCCCACCCTTTTGCGCCTTACGCTAAGTCCTCGGCTTCGGCCACGCGCGGTTTCTAGGAAAATAAGTAACAAAGAGTTATTGTGAGGGCAACCACGTGCCGACCGTTGCAGACCTCCGCTTTGCTTCGTTTGCATACCTCATCCCCTGCATAGGCACGAGTAAGCATTCATCACCTAGGTAATACGAGCATTAAGCGGTAGACGTACGAGCAGCAGAGGCAGCGTCGGTGCGAGAAGTGTAGCGTCAGCCTCACGCGTGCAGCTCGGACAGAGGGGGCGACTGTGCGGCGAAGCGGGAGAATCGATAATGAGTTGGGTGGCAGCCGCGCATGATTTTTGAAAAAGAGATTTGGTAATTTTCATAAATGACCAGCGTAAAATACATGTGACCATCATTCCTGTTTTGTACCACTAGCAACTTCCATTTTCAAATCTACTGGAGTACTTATTACCGGTACTAGCCGAGTGCCTCCGCTCCGCGGCAGTTTACTTTATTAGTTAAGTCTAGGGAGCGCACCCGTTCCGCTCGCAGGGACTCGCTGCACTGCTCACCAAAGTTTATTACTTAATAACAACTTGGGGCGGGCCTACGGACCCGCACAGCACGGCGGGTAGATATAGTAATGTGCGTCAATAAGGAACGGGGTATCAACTAATATCCTTTGAAACATTATATATATGGATGTGAGGAACATCTGTGTGTGTCTTGTGGGCGTCTATACCCTCCTTAACTTTATTCATATCAGGTGTTCCCTTTGATGCACATCACTGCACCACGGGACTTTACTGCAATTTTACCTACGACAGCACGACAGGCAGTTAAATGTGTTGTAGCACATTTAACCATTTTCAATTTTTGACATTTCTGAAGCTACTGTGTGCACTCTCTTAACCTCAGTGAAATTTGTCCTTGAAAAAGGACCAAAAGAGTTTCCGGTTTGGCATACACAACATATTTTGTCCTATCAAAAAAACGCAAGGATGAAAAATGACTTGGTTTTTGTAGGAGGATGTTTTAGGAACCAAAACTAGTCATGTGTCTTGAATGATATATTTGTCACTGTGGTATCTAAATAAAGGTGACATCGTCGGACCCCGTTACCAACTCAAGATAAGCTCGCAAATTTGTCCTAGCAAATTGAAAAGGAAGTTGCTAGTGGTACAAAACAGGAATGATGGTCACATGTATTTTACGCTGGTCATTTATGAAAATTACCAAATCTCTTTTTCAAAAATCATGCGCGCGGCTGCCACCCAACTCATTATCGATTCTCCCGCTTCGCCGCACAGTCGCCCCCTCTGTCCGAGCTGCACGCGTGAGGCTGACGCTACACTCCTCGCACCGACGCTGCCTCTGCTGCTCGTACGTCTACCGCTTAATGCTCGTATTACCTAGGTGATGAATGCTTACTCGTGCCTATGCAGGGGATGAGGTATGCAAACGAAGCAAAGCGGAGGTCTGCAACGGTCGGCACGTGGTTGCCCTCACAATAACTCTTTGTTACTTATTTTCCTAGAAACCGCGCGTGGCCGAAGCCGAGGACTTAGCGTAAGGCGCAAAAGGGTGGGGCAGGACGCGATGCGGTGTGCCAGGCAGCGCCATCGTTAAGTCCGCTGGCGAGAATCAACGCGTGAGTGTCCGCCCCCGTCGCCCGCCTCGCCCCTCCCGTCTCGTTAGATGCATCTTTGATTGTACAAATATATGCCCGCGTACGTTTTACAAGACTGTTACCATGACATGTTCGTATACACTAGAGATGGCGTAGATTGAAGGCACAGTGCCGCGCGAGCACTTGCCACGAAGACTTTTCGTGCGTTCCCTCAACGGCTCCCAGTATCAGTGAGCCAATGGACGGACGCCACGGCGAGCCGTTTGCGCAACCTTGAACTTGATATTTCCAAATATATCTCCAGATGGGGTAAGTTTTGAAAACTATAAAACGTACTTAGAGAGATGGTTTGTACACGTACAAACTGTTTTGTACGTATTGGTACCAGTTTGTACAGATACAAACAGTTTGTACGTGATTTGTACCTCTTAGCACGGCTACGTCTGACCGTTTTATACCACTAGCACGAGTCTTTGAAAATTCACGACTCGTGTGTTACACGTGACGTGTTACCGTATTCATCCTATTACAAGCCTCACTCATTTTTAGCCAATGAAACAATATATAAAATGCCGGTACACACGATATGATCGTCGTATCCCCAGTGGCATACGGCAGACCGGGGCAAGTAAATCGATCAACGTTTGCGCTTCCGCTACAAAACTTCATGAGCAAGGTCATGAAGGTATGGTGAGCAAGGATATATCGTGGATAGGCATTAGTGAGCAATTGAACCAGGCTTTTAGAAAGATATAACCAAACACGTTGCGATAAGTACGAGCCCCGATTGCAGATTGGTGAAGATCGTGATAGGGGGAATACAGTATTGGCACTAGAACAAGAAAAGTGGCAGTAATGGCAGGGGAACTTTATCAACAGGTACCACAAAGCTGTCAAATAGTTGCACAGGCGTGACAACTCAACGTATAGACTCACAGCTCAACGAAACTCAACGAAAATGACTCAAACTCGACGAAGGTACTTAAAACGAGAAGCTACCTAGTGCTAGCATCCACATGTACCTATGCAGTCGAATTTCAGTGCGTTCGTTTAAACCACGGTGGAGTCGGCGTCGAGCTGAGTCGTGGCATAATTGGTTGATTGGGTCGATGCTTGTAACAGGGCAACGGGGCATGAACCAACAACTTATCTCCCCAACGATATGAGTTCCAGTCGGTGCATCGGTAACACCACGATTTGGACACCTGGTGGCATCGTGGTCTTCGGCCTTTCCGCTCCGCTGACTTACTAACAAAGTCAGCTAGAAGACTGGTTACATGTTAGTTACACACGCATCCTTCGGAGACTACAGACGAAGCCATTCCTGAATATCGCGTCTGCTTGGAATTCGATGCTGTCGTTTAGCTTTATCACAGGCATTGGCGGGCAGCCGAGTCGAACCAGCTTAGCTGTAAATTGGCGGAGATGCAATATTGTCGATCCGTACCAAATTACTCTTGAGGGGAATCGAAATTTTCACTTTGGAGCAAGCTGATAGGTCTATAGCAAGTATGGAACAGATCTTTCATCAAATGGTTTGAGATACCAGAGTATGATAGCGCTGCTAGCAGATTACTATAAGGTATATGCAGCTACTCACGCGTGGGGCATCAGGATCAAGTCGCTGAATCAGTATCTACGCGAAATACACATAGCACCTTTGAAGAGGAAGAAGCTGTTTTTGGCTCCACAATTTCGAACACAGTGATCCAATATCGCATTGTGAAATTGTTTTTAAACATCGCAAATGCTTCTGGGTCAAATCAAATTCCGACAGCTTCCATTCGCGAGCGTTTTGGTGTTTATTTAGAATAAAACTTGACAAGCTCTTTCAACAAAAGCAAGCGTAGATAATAGTACCTCTTCGTCGAGTGTCCCGTTAAAAATCAAAGCGTTGTTTTCTCCTTCGTTTGTCCCTGTGGTTCGCACTGCAAACAACGGGACAGACGCGCCGTAAGATAACGACACTTTCCAGTGTTTCTGAAAATATAAAAGCTCCGTACTAGTGTGTGAGAAATTGCCAAGGTGCGTTCAAGTCACTGGGTGTATGATTCACATTAACTGCGAAACCGACTGTTGTTATGATATTCCGTTTCACCTCTAAATGAACGGCTCTCAGGAAATGCAACATCAATTTCCTCCAGAGCGGCCTCATACTCAGCGATACAAGCAGATTTTTGTAGTGCCATCACGTAGAATTTTACCCCTCCCCGCTCAACTCCACGGAATAAATCCTGGACATTTAACGAAATTTGAAAGGAACAAAACTTGAGGTTGATAACATATCCGAGAGAGGGAATTTTGTTGAGCCCCGCGTTGTCCATAAATAAGGCACGGTCATCTGGCCGCTTGACATCCCCACTTCCGTAAATTCCCGAATTTCCCTTTCTGTTCTACCGACATCATCGCAAAGATCTGAACAGCAGAAAGATCTGAACACCCTAGTTTGTTAAGTATGTAATCCCTATTCTATGTACATTTTTTGACTTGAAAATCTTGGGATAAGTGTTCAGATCTTTCCGAAGATGTCGATACGTTCTTGTTGTGGTTGAAAGTGTAGGCTTTTGGAAGGGGTCCCTTAGAGTACCCTCGTGAGGAGGTTGCCGATAATTGACTTATGGTCGCATCCTCACAGCTCAACCCTTTACGTGTACATGTACATGTATTACGGTAAGCCCTAGAACCGACCACTAGTTGACTGGCTCACATCCACCTGCAAAGCTGTGTAGCCAGTGGCTACTAACCACGTACATCGTGGCCTATCCACACAGCTGAGCAGAACACCGGCTCACACTCCCACTTGCGGCCCTTACCCACAGCTGTCCATGACGTTCGTCTACAGCGCCTTCAACTCGGCCGTGACCGTCGGACACAGCCGCACGCGCTAGAAGCCGTCCACGATGCAGCTTCTTGGTCATGATTATCGCTGCTCGAGCTCTTCGACGGCACCACGGGGACCTCTCGGACAAGTTTACGGAGGCGTAGCACCTTCGACCTTATGTACTACATCAACGCCTGTTGTTCTCGGCCGCCGGCATGATGGTCAATGGCGAGGTGTCTTTTCATAAGTACACGGTGCGGTTGCATGGTCAGCTCCGTGCTTTGACATAGAGCAAGCTGAAGCGTCAGACTTCACGTATGCACAACTCGCTCTGTTTGGGAGTACGCACACTCGAAATAAAACGCGAAGACAGGGAGACCAAATTATGAAGAGTCTACGATGCGATTCATATCAAAAACGTCAATCTAACACTTGATCAAGAGCACCAGCCCGTTCACTTAAATTCTATGACATGTAGGATGTATTGTCTTTGTTAACGACTTCAGCTCGTATTGGCTACCGGACCGGTAGTCAATTCAGTGCTGGTAGTGACAGTACGATTAAAAATGTTTAAACAGTTTGGACAGCGTGTATTAACAGTTTTTACGATGTCAACTTGGTAATTACCCGTAAAAAGTCGACTTGGTTCTTCTGGTCTCCTAATCTAGTCTTCAGCTTCTAAAAGAGTTGCTTTTAGACGCAGATGATGTTATTCTGGTCAAGCGCAAGAAGCTCCTGGAGAAGCGCAACATGTGCGACGTCACGTCGGACGTGCGCAAAAATTTGATACCTGTGACCGAGTACTTGGAAGGGAACAAGTTCGGCGACGTGGGGCGCGAGAAATACCCCAAGGACAAGGCCACCCGCGACGAGTAGCGCGCGCGTCACAACCAGCGCAAACGGCATGAACAACTACTTCTATAAATCAACAGTTCGGCTTGGCGCTGTGACGCAAGCCTATCACCAAGCTCGAGCCACTTCTGCGGGAGGGAAGCGACCCATGATTATATATGGCGAGACCAGTGTGGTCGTGGGCCACTCCACTGCGACGGTGACCAACGGCCTCGAGCCTGAGCTGCAGAAGTTCTGCACGAACGGCGAGGAGCAGACACGGCCACAGTAGGCGGTCGACAAGAAGGCGGCCAACTGCTGGGGTTCCGCGTGTACTACAGGTGCAGGAGCCGCTTCGAAAAGATCCACCAATTTTACGACCAGCTGATCCCGCGGTGCGGAGCTCAACTTTATCAAGCGCTTCCAGTCGGTGGAAATGCGCGACAAGATGGTACTTATCACGGATTCTCAAGTGAAGATTGAATTCCAGGCGGCGGTGAAACTGTTGCTTGCTGGCGCGGCGATGATTGCTACCACGCGCTTCGCGAAGGATGTGGTGGAGCGATTCGCGCGCCACCCGAAGCACAAGACGCTCAAGGACCGTTTTCAGCTTTTCGGCATTAACGTCCGTGACCTAGTGCACTTGAAGATCCTCTGCGACTTATCAATTAGTCGGATATAATTGTGCACAACGCGTGCTAGACTGTGCGCCGCCAGTTTACTACAATCCGCTTGCGGAGAAGGAGCCAAAGTCGCTCGAGACAAGCAGCACCAATGACTCCAGATGCTCGTGAACCACCAGCATGAGCCGAGTCGCACGTCAAGTCGTTGGCTCGCCCTGTTAAACCAACTGACAGCGTTGTCATGTCCTCGGCAATGAGTTCATACCTTCCGTTGATCGCTACCCCGACAACCGCGCAGAAGCGTTCCCGGAGGGACTTGAGGACGTCAACGACCAACATCTGGATCTCCGCTTGCCATGCTTGCTTAGCATGGATGATGCTGCTGCACCAGGATTGGCAGAGGGCATCAACTCTTGTGTCGTTATTTTTTTACCGTTTGGCACTGCAGAGCTGCTGAAGAAGAGCGACTCGACGGAGAAAAGATTTATGTTTTATGTGAGCACAATGGAGGGCAAGATCTACTGCTACAAGACACCGAACCACCCGCACACCAATGTAGTCAGACCGCGTTCGATGGCACGGCTCGTACTTGCGGGTCTGAGCAAGCGGTGCACCAACTCAGTTAACACAGGGTGAGTACTCTCACCGTCGTTGTTTGCCGTCATGGCCACGTACTGACTTGTGCGTTGTGTGTAAATTACAGGTAAATCACGGCTGGATCAACGAGAGAACCAAGCACGAACCGTTCAAAATACCTCGTCGATCCTACAACTGAATATGGCGCACTACTATCAGCAAAGGAAGTCAATTGATATCCATTATGAAGCCCCATTGTATCAACATAGTTGCAACAGCTACTGTTGGGCTACAAACAGTACTTGTAGCACTACTGCAAATTTCAATAAGGCGCCGTCTGTACACCTGTCAAAGAAAACAGCTGAACGAGGGTTGCTTTCTTGCCTCGGACCCCTGAGAGCTTCTTTTCTTGTGGAAAGCGTGTGTCATTGTAGTTAGGTATCGGTCTCGCAACGAGGTGAATTACGCTCTCAGAATCGTCGATATCTTCATTGTGTTGGTTTTGATCGCCGAGCATTTGCCCATCAGCACTATTGGGTTCTTGCATCACCACGTCGGCATATTGATCTTCTTGCACGACCGAGTTATCAATTCGGTTTTCATACATCGACGCATCAGCTCTAGTTACAATGGGTACTGCTGGTTCCGAGGTTTGGTCGTCTGGGATATGATCAAACAGCTCGCACCAGTGCGCTAGAATGCCATCGTTATCGGTAGTGATGGTAGCTGGCCCAACGGAAAGTGGCAAATTCAGATTGTGTTCGCCTCCGGTAAATTCATTCCCGGGTGCCACCACCGTTCTTTGCTGCTCAGGTGTGCCAACACTTGAAAAATCCAATGTTCTCGTCGGGTTGAAGAGATCAAGGGGATCATTTGAAAGCGGCTTGTTAATGATTGATGGTTACCAGAATTACTGCTCGGAGCGCTGGATGAGCGGCTTGTACTTGCTGGTTGCTCCCTTGGACCAGCATGCAAATGGCTTGGAGTACTGCTGAATGGAAAATGCAGACGAGGGGTAATGTTGGAATGCGGAGCTTGGTTTGGTCTTGACCGATCAGGTGAAGTGAAAGATGAAACGTTTTCCACTCGAAAAGAGCGCTCATCTGCGTTAACAACGCGGCCCGCGTATTTGTTTTCCTCGCTGTCTTCTTCCGTTACTTCATCATGTGTGTCTCCAGCGTCATCCGGTGTTGATTGTCCACTTTCTTGACGATAACGCTCTTGGACAGCTTGGCTCATGATGGAAGACTTATTGGCCTTATCAGGTTTGACACCGTTTCTCGTTGGTGTGTGAATGCGTCCAACCTCACTAAAGTAACGTTCACAAGTTGCCGTATTCGCTGTAATTGACAGCACTTCAATGGTACAGGAGAAAACATCCCTAAAAATGCACCTAAAATGCACTAAAAGTCCTAATGTAAATTACCCGATTTCGATAATTTGCTCTTAAATTACCACCAGGTAATTTACCACTCAATACTCAAAACAAGTACTACGAAGTAAATACCTCGCAGGGGACAACCTTGACTCTTCATTCTGCATTCTACTATGGAGCTCAACGGCTACTGCCAACACAAGGCTGGGGAGATCAATAGCGCCTGCTGGGCCTGGTTGCCAAACAGTGTCTCGGAGCTCGTTCCCGCAGCGTCACGGCGAAGGCAGGGGCAGAAGGCCCCCCGCCGGAGACGAAAGCGTGAGGGCAATACGTGAGGCCGGAGGTTTTATCTCCATATCGCGAGCAAAGCGAACCGCGGGGGCGCCGGAGGGGCGCCCAGGCAAGAGAAGCGCGGCTGGTAACGAGGGGAATGGGGATAATTTGCTTAACAGAGCTTGCCGTTACCAATGTACCTAAAAGTGTTTTTTTGGGGTTGAGCAAAATTTGGTCATCTAAAAGGAATACTACGAAAGCCCGGACTGGTACCGTTGGAAAGAGCACGATCATACAATTCTAGTGGTGGTGTTTGCATCTTTGAATACGGTCTTATAATCGAGATATGATGATATGAAGACAGTCATCTGAATGGCCGGTACAATCACGCGTTCACTGTCTAGCTTCATCATTTTTGTCCCCCACGACAAGAATGCCACGTTATCAACCGAAAGAATGTAGCGAACCGCTTTGTCAATAACTGCAACATCAAACCTTTGCTTAGTATGCTTTGCGACATCCAGTCCGCCTTCATCGAGAAGTACATCAACGTCTCAACAACCCGTTGAATATGCTCTTCGACCAATTGAGAATCCCTCAACATCAATTGAGATAGCCTGAAGTGACTGTAGTGAGAACGCACCACAAAGAACTGCCCGAATACTGCGGCGTTCGAGCGAACCTGATCGGGTCATCGCCAACACCTTAGCTGAAGTCATTACCAGATCATCATTTGTTTCACTTCGAGGACTTACCCAGCTGAAGAAAAGGCTCAGGAAATCCGTTGCAGCCTCAGCGCCGCAAATTGTTTCAGCAACTCATTGTAGCAGGCGTAAAGCTAGATTCGATACCACAGTTCTCTGGTAAGGGTACTCAGGCATTTCCGAGTCTGATGGTGTCCAAAACGTCGGCGTAGCACGTAGCAAAGCCGGAGGTAAGTGGTTCTGAAAGAAGCGCTTTTCATCAGCAGACAAGCCGAAAAACTTCATTGTTGCTCGAATAGTCGGAATATCACGACGCTTTGGCGTGGGAGCGAGAACTGGAGGGCTCACAAACATTTCTCCCTATATTTAGGGTTGGTCCGGCGCGAAGTTGGCGTTCTCAACGAATAATTATG
Source organism: Phytophthora hibernalis (assembly GCA_012656075.1). Lineage (NCBI taxonomy): Eukaryota > Oomycota > Peronosporomycetes > Peronosporales > Peronosporaceae > Phytophthora > Phytophthora hibernalis. The sequence goes on from JAAKBF010000256.1 coordinate 102,416, forward strand.
GTTCCCACGAACTTCTTCATCTCTTGCTAGCATTGATACTGTAGCTGCCTTGTCTTCGATCGGTAACTCACTTTGCGCCGCTAAATCACAGAGAGTATCTGTAGAACCAATTGGAGAGAGTGAAGAACAAGCATATACGCATTTGCTGGCACCACTGGTTTCAAGAAATTCCAGCCCTAGTGACCGCGACACCTTCGGTGCACGTGGCGGTGCAACGAGCGGTTCATCTGGCACACTGGCATGCCCACGACAATTGTAATCGGTTGCAGCCACAGCGCCAGTTTTTACACGTGGATTCATACCGCGCGCGCCTTGGCCGCTGCCATAGCTGCGATCGTTCTTCGCTCTGCGCAAACCGTCATCCAAACATTCACTCTTTCTGGTAGGCAGCGCAGCGCGGGCAATCGAGGATTTGCTGGTGCCGGTGGTTGCCGGTAGTTCCAGCCTCAACGACTGCGATGCTCTCGCTACCCGCTTACTTGATGCTTCTTGCATTGCATTCGTAAGGCGAAGATATTTTGAATACGCTGTGTGATTTGAGTAAGTATCGTAGTGAGAATAAATCGCAGAAATCCTGGCGTGCTATTATGACTTGTGTACCTCCAGGTTGCCCAGACGCTAGCGCCGAATGTGCCCGGGCTGCAACGAATGCAACGCTCGCGGTGGTAGATGTGAGGTTGCGCGGTTCTTGCTGATCATAAACAACAAACATCATTGTTGTTATCGCTCTACACACAGGCAAACAGCAGCACTAGCTTTGATTTCCTTACGTCAGAACATATCCGCTTGATGTCGGCTTTCTCGCTCGTAGGACCATTTGCCGATTCACCTACATGAGCACGAGCAGTACTAGCACTTGTATCTGGCCTTCGCTTTCGCTTTGAGTTACTCAGCAAGGCAGATTCCTCCTCGTCGCTTGTGCACTCCAGTCCCCGCTTCGTGGGGCTCCAATTGTGATAGCTTTCAACCCTGCGGGTAAACTACTGAGCGACCCTTGGACTTTAGCAAATTCTGTAAAAGAAATTACTCGGATCAAGTAAGGGGTGCTTGCAGCGATGTCCACACCTCCATGGTGAGCTCTTGAAGCCCGATAATCTCCAATTACCCATGCTAGGGCCCCATCAATGCACCCTGCAAGTATGGCGGAGATCAGACAAGCATAGAGAAAGTGAATTTACCAAAGCCCCGGAAACGGAGTACATGCGTAACGGCAAGCTCTGTTAAAAAACCGAACTAAAACTGCAATATACCGTGATATCTTACGGTATTATTTTAGGACTTTTAGTGCATTTTAGGTGCATTTTTAGAAACGTTTTTCCGGCATCACTGCAATGGCAAGATCTGGTAGGTTGGGGCCGACCCTCTTGTGTCTTGCATATTCCCAAAACCGCGCAGCACTTTCAAAATCACTGATTGAAAACTCTTCCTCCTATTCGCCGTAGAGTCGACCTGTGCACCACTTCTCCATGTTATCACGAAGTATTTCATGATTGCGACCGGGAAAAATCGCTTAAAGGAAAGCACGAACAGTCAGGTGCCCGGTACCGCTTGAATATATACTCATCAGCCTCTGTATATACGCGTCCGATCATATAAACAGTCAATGGACGCGTTATTACGCGTTTTTTGGAATAAACGTTTATACGCCCGTTGCCAGCACTAGAACTTTTGGAAAGTTTACAGGCGATTCTGGAGTGTCTCTGTCCGTACCTAGAACACTTATGTAAAATTATACAAATCGCAGCCGCATATGAGCGATGGACGAGATGCCGATTTCGTCCATCGTCTCCACTGTTCTAGATTGTTCTCGCAGATTTCATTCTTCTAGAAGAAAGTCATGCGAGGAGAAGCAATACGCAAATTGTAGCACTGCGGCCAATCACTTCCGAATAATTCAAGTTCGATCAAAGTAATCTACATCACCTCGCAACCAATCTCAACCACGATGCCTCGCCCTTCCCGCCGTCAGCATTTGCAGTCAACGCTCTTAATGCTGCAAGAGCGTGACAACAGCCGCCGCCAAGAGATAGAGGAGTTCCCTTGCGCTCTGGAAGTGAGCGTGAGCTCTGCGTCGCAGTCCCCACTCTTCGACGATTTTGTAGCCGACGGAGGTGCCGACGTCATCCTCCGCCTCACGAACTTTTCCCTTGAGAAGTCAACACGCTGTGGGGTCTGTTCGAGCCCAGGTCACTCGGCACTGGAACGTTGGGCGCGGGAGGCGCTTGAAGTTCACGGGCAAAGACGAGTTCCTCATGATGCTCGTCGTACTGAAGAACGGAGGGGCGTGGGAGATGTTATTCAATATCTTTCGCGTCAAGACGCCAACCTTTATTAAGACAGTTACCAGTTTCATCTGTGCTGTCACATCGAGGTTGTACGACGAATGGGTGAGTGAAAAGACCAGGAGAAAAACATGCGCATGCTCGTCACGTCGGGGAATACGTTCAAGTACGGCTTCGTTACGCCGAAACATGGTGATATCGGGAGTGTTACCACGACAATGCTCGGTACAATTGATGGTAAATCCCCGGGAGCTCACAGACCTTGGACCCGTAAAGTTTGTGCTTGGCACTGTAGAACGGAAGGGCTTCGGCCATATTACCAGCAGGACGATTGGCCTGTTGAAACGTCACGACAGTGGCGAAATCCGACGCGGCGCAATACAGAGGAGGATCGCTATTTGAGGGATCATGGTCTCATGATCACCGAGTACCCCAACGAATGGGTTGTCCTTGCCGACAAGGGGTACCAGGGACTCGAACAACATATCCGGTGCATACATCCAACGAAGGGCACCAACCTGTCAGCGGCGGCAGTCCAGCAGAATGTTGATATCTCCAGCGACCGCATCATCGTAGAGAATTGGTTCGGCCGTATGTGTTCATTGTGGCGTATCTGTGCCGACAAGTACAGGTGGGGAGGGCTTGTACGATGATATCTTCCAGGCGTGCGCGACGTTGACAAACTATCACATTGGCTACTATCCACTCCGCTCAACCAACGGCGACGAATACCGCCAGCGCCAAAACAGACTGGTATCCATCGGTCGAGATATGCAGAGAAAGCGACGCCGGGCTCAAGAGAGATACCGTGAGCGCCGCGCCTTCGTCAGCAGATGTCACTAGACAACCGGGCATAAAGCGAAAAATCAGAGGATGACAGAAATTTAACGCAGATGTAGTGTAGGTCGCGAGCATTTGATTTCAACGTGAGAGACAAAGACTTTTACGAAGTGAAGGTGCAAATCGGAATCTCGAGTGTCCAACCTGTATAATTGCGCGTTTTCCTGTGTTTCGGTTTTTTTATGTCCAATTCATCACTTCTGAGCTGCATGAAGACGATTGCTCGAGTGCAGCGAGATCGCCGGCTCGGGATTGTCAAGACGAGGTTGGTCCTCCGGCGGCAGCTGGGGGCGTTTGGGGACGTTTGCAGCTCGCTCCGTCGACAATTGCACAGATATCGCTGCAGCCTCCCGAGATCACGAGTGCCTTTATTTGCGAAGGGTTATGCTCTATTCAAGGCTTGATCCCAACTCCATGTGCATTGACAATGCCAATTTGGCATTGGCATGCTGCGTTTCAACTTGAAGACTTGAAACTTTCACGTTTTCTCGTCGCCTCCAGAACGCGGCACTAGGTAAAGTATATTACATGTACATGTATTGTGCCTTTCTACTATTTTGTCCGCCTAATCGGGCTTCTTAATCTGGCTTTGTCCTCCTATATGGGCCTGTATAAATCGGAGGTGGTCAATAAGCTAAAATGTCGATTTAGAAAAGCTCAAGAGTGATTCAGGAATCCAGGCTGTGGATGGCACCAATGCCAAGGGTGCTCCACCATTGGAGTATGTGGCGCTGACGCCTCACAGGCCGTCAGTCAGTCACTGACTCACGGCACTCACACAATACTACTAGTAATATACAGCAATATTCATATTAGACGCTACAGCACCTGTATTCAAATATCAAGGCTAGCTCTTCAAACCTGAGCCAATGTTACCGGTATGCTGTAGTCTAAAAAGATATTTTTATTGTCGGGGATAATACTGGTCCTGTGGTATTGTCTTTACTGCATCTAAATCGGGCCGCATAACAAGGCTTCAAATCGAGCGCTTGCGTTGAGTCTTGATGCTGTATGACACGTTTATTAAGACTTTCAATAGGGGTTTCAACGTAGCAAATTATTAGATTTTTTTCGCAAAAGATTCGGGAGAGATCAGACCAAAGATGGGCCTCCGGAGGCGTATCGTTTGCCTAATTTTTTGAAGAACTGGTTTTTGAGCGATTGGTTGAGACTGCCTCACCGCTTTCGTGTGTGGATCGCAGCACTTCACAAAATTCCTTCACTTCTATTTATTTATTGTTTGGACGCCTTTCAAGATGGTAGCAACGCCCCAGAAGAGTCATACTACGATACTGCAAAAACAGTTTATGGTCGAGTGGGCAGAGAGCCCTGGAAACTTCGACGTGATAGTAGGAAAAGTGAGTGAGGAGAAAGTGAGGAAATTTGGCGGCGCTCAGACAAAGATTTCAGGATTCGGTGATATGAGCGACTTTGTCTACAATTCCTGCATCCAAGTCTTTACTGAGGACGGAGAAGAAGTGCCTGCAAAGTATACAACCAAATGGGACGCGGCTACTTGTCAGAGCCGCTGGAATTCCTTTTCAAGGTTTACAAGAGGACCAAACTACGTGTCGATTCCCAGACTGGTTTTGGGCTTACTCAGCGCCAGGTTCGAGAAGGCGAGATGCTGGAGGACGCTGTGGAAGAAGTATGTCCGTTATACTATCGCTTAGATGCTCTTTTCGGGGAACGCCAGAATATCCGACCGCATTCTGTGATGGACAGCTTCATCATGGCCACGCAGACGACATCATCTGCGTTAGACCCATCGCTAACTGTCGACGTGGCGCCAGACTGTATTGAGCACAGTATGGATCCAAGGATAAGTTTCAACCCCGCTCAGACTTGTCCCGACCCCACCGTTTCCAGTTCGCCTGGAACACCGACAAGCATCGCGCGGAGTTCGTACACGAGCATGTTCAACAATGATGCAGGGACTGACGACCACGATTGCGACAGCGCCAGCGGAACACCGAATGCTACAGCAGCCATTGGCACCACGAGAAATCATAGTCCGGATGCATCTGTTCCTTTGATGGATGCAAGCATGCCACCCCGACCCCAGCCAGAACGTGCCGCATCTAACATTCCGGCGACTTCAACAGTTGAAACGACGAATCCAGGATTGACTACTAGAGAAAAAGGCATCGACAAGGCAAACCAAGCGAAAAACGTGACTTTGCTTCCACGTTTCGTGATTTTAGCGAGAAGCGCTTGAAGGCAGAGTCCCGATGGCGCCACGAAGAGCTACTGGAGGCAAGGGCAACTCGCATTGCTTCACAGGAGCAACACGACAAGGATAGGCTGGAGCGTCAGGACGAGCGCAACTTCCGCTTTAAGGAAGAACAGCTGGCAGTCCGCAGAGAGATGTATATGCAGCTGCTCGATCGCGGCCGTAGTGAGGAAGATGCGCTGCGTGTAGTTGACCGTGTTATCCCGTTAGATTAATCACTTCAATGTACCGATTCAAATGCCTCTCAGGATCGCCACTTTCGTTCGCGCTCTCAGCTCATTACCCTCTAGCGTTCCAGGTCCCACAGTTTCTTCTTCTTCATCATCTTCCTCTGCATCCTCCTCACTTTCAAACGGTTCGGTGTCATTGTACACAATGGCGAAGTTGTGCAGCATAACACAGGTCATACACTGCTCATTTACCCACTTGAAGTCTTTCTTTTCCTGATTTGCGTGCTCATACCCTTAAGAAACGCCCAGCGATTCTTGAGAAGACCAATGCAGTTCTCGTTCACCACGCGAGCGGACGCCAATACAGTGTTGAAAGTAGCATTTTCAGGACGGAGTGCGTCGGGCTTCCTGTATGGAACAAGCATCCGCCGCGATATTTGATAGCCCGAGTCCCCACCAAGTATTGACCCCGAGAGAAAAATAGATCCGGGCGGGTAGCTACACGAGAGTGCGAGAACACCGTGCAGTCTGCGCACGACCCAGGCCACCCGATCAGCGCGTAGATGATGCGCTTGTCGCCGTCACACGCTATCATTGCGTTGAGTGAGTATCGCTTCTTACGGTTGAAGTAGGCCTCACCATCTACAGCAGGCTTCTGGCTAAAGATGAAGTGAGTTCCGTCCACGAACCCCACCGCCCCCTCCATACCAAAGCGGGTTTCATAAAATGCAGATGTAGCTTGGCGAGATTGGCTTTTGGGCCATACGACGTAGTTTCCGTATGTGCGCATCAAAGCCTTCACAACACGCTTTGCATACAGGGTAACAGTGCCTCCCCCAGTTCCATATCCTCTCGCAAGCTTCCCAACCGATCCTCCATTTCCGTATGTCCCCAAGCGCTCCAGTGTTACTGCCAACTGAATGTGTACTGGTCGTTGTCGGTTTGAGCTCGCTGTCGAATACCTCATCAGTACAGATCAAGGCTACCAGTGCTGCAAATACGGCTTTCTCAACACGAAGCGCTTGTCGGAACTCCTTCTCCGGAAGCCTGAAAATGAGCTCCGCATAGCTAGTGCTTTTTCGATAGCAGTAGGAGGCTAAAGAGTCCTTGTGCTGGATAGAAACGCGATCCAGGCCATAAAGTCATCCGCTTGCTCCACTATCCATCGCTCTTCGTTCGTTCTCCATTCAACAGACGCCAAGTAAACACCGAGAAGAAATATCTGTTGATTCAGCCAGGTCAACATTTTTCGCTCACTTGACGGCATGGTTGTTTCAGAGCACTAGACAGCGGGCGACTCCTCGGGCCACTCCTCGATCTCCGTGGGGTCCTTGGGTGGCTTGCTGATCTGCGCAGGGTCCTCGGGCGACTTGCTGACCGGACCGGGCCACTCCTCGATCTGCGCGGGGTCCTCGGGCTACTTGCTGCGCTGTGTTGGGCAGAGTTCTCAGCCTTTTCACTGGCTTGCGTTAAAGGATCCGGCTAATCTTTAGCACGTTTCAAGGTTCGGATAGAACCTCCGGGATGGTAAACGATCAGACTGATTAGCAAGAAAATTTTCTAATAATTTGCTAGTTTGAAACCCCTAATGTATGGTTTTGCTCGAAAAGACCCGAATGCCAGTCAGAGCAGCGGCATTCGGGCCTTTGCAAAGAAAATGACACTTTGATTCAGCGCGTCAAAGCCTTTGAGCGCTTCATCAAGGGTTCATCGGCCACCACGTGTTTGTTGTTAATCCTGACTAAAGGATGATAAAACATAGTTCTAATCCAACTATGAACCCCTAAACACATTTCAAAGAGCTCGGGAAAAGCATAGTTTTTATATCCATTTAGCCAAAATAAAAGAAAGGCACAATAATTGTTGTGTTTTCGCGTCCAGATATTTACATACCGGTATTATTATTATTAAATTCGACTCAAAAGTAAATTGGAAATTGGTGGGCAAATATTCTTCAAGTAGTAAGCTTATCATGCTTCGTACTTACATGTACACCGTTCACCCTAATTAGTCGTGCCACGACTAATTACCGTGTACGGTTTGAAGTCCTCCTAACCTTGTTTTAAAAACCGTCCTTCTCAAAAACTACTTGCCAACACTCAGAGTAAAATACACCACGTAAACCGCTAGATCTACCAGAATCCGGGCTCTTTTCTTAATTTAAGGTAAAAATGAAAATATTTTTCAAAACCTGTGGAATGATTACCTAATGTGCACGACTATTTAGGTCACACGACTAATTAGGATGAACGGTGTAGTTAAACTCACAAAATCGGGAACGCTACTGCTGAGCGAAGCGAGGCTGCTTGGCTTAATTAAACCTTGCGCAAAGAGCCCCGCAAGCGGCTCCACTCGGCTTGTAGCAAATTGTATCCCAACGTAACCAAGTTTGCTTACTAATGTAACATTTCTTTCAATCAAAATTGATGCCGCTCGGTTTGCATACACGCGACAGGCGTTATCTTGTCAACGCTTTTGTAGAGGAACGAGTAGCATAAATGTGTTACAACTTCATTACACCTGCTCGGGATACGGAACAAGGATTGCAAACTGCTCGATGGTTTGAGGGGTCTTCTTGGTGAAAGAGTTGTAGTAGAGTGGTAGAAGCAAAAAGAAGAGTCGATTGCCTTTCGGACCCAGTTTCGCCAAATCATCTGCCGCCCCGCCCTTGATGTCATGCTTTTTTCCACAGTAATTTGGAATCCACCGAAATGAGGCATCCACGCATCAATAGCAGCATAATTCGATGTCCGAGGCACATACAGCTGTTTTGCCATTTGACCGACTTCCACCTGCTCCACTATTTGAGAAGGCTGCGATGACGATGGGATGTTAATTGTTTGTCCATCTTCAAAATCTCGGCGACCTCGTTTGCGTCTACGCTTTTGCTTTTGCTTTGGCTTCTTAGCGCCAGAAAATAATTCCCGATACTTGAAAACCCCACCCTCATGCAACAGTCTCAGGCAATAAGGCTCGAAGATGTATCCGCACAGCGATTGGGCTAGCGGATTTCCATTGCACGAGCTGAGAAAACTCTCCATGTTGAGGCGATTCGACACCAACTTCGTTCGAGCAATCACCCGCATCGCCAATTCTGACGCATAGACAACATTGTACAGTCGATATGGCTCTTGGCTGTGGATGTGAATCAGAGTCTGAGCGATCTTGGTCCTCGAATTGATCTCCGAGTTGATGGACACCAACGTCTTGCACTCATCAAGTGAGCAACTGTTGCATGCGGACTCCAGCAACACTTGCGGGTCAGTTTCAATGTCTTGCAACACCAAACGAGGCACGCCACCCAGACACTTCAATCGATTCTGCCACGCAGCTGCAACACGTGGATACATCGGAGCAATTTCCGCCAGTTCTTCTTTTGTCCACAGTGGCATGTAGAAAACATCTGGAGTAGGAACACTCTTCTTGAACTCACCGATGCAGTCTCGTCGCGGTGTGCTAGCGAGAAGAAAGGAGCAGCGCTCAATAGGCATTCCATCAATATGTGTTGGGTCCACTGAATCCACAAGACACCACAAATCGGGCGACCAGAATTGCTGATTGCCTGAATATGGCAACTGCTTGCACTCATGAATCGTACTGCCATCGAAGTAGATGGGGGTTGTCTTGTGATAAATAGCACGCGTTTCTTATCCTTGATCAATCTCCACATGACATAGTAGACGAACACCGACTTACCAACCCCGGCGTGCCCGTGACGACAGCATACCTGACCATGTCCCCATCTGGATTCAACAGTGCTTGGTCGGCAATCATTCGGTACGAAGAGCGAATGAAGATCGACTGACGTCTCGTTAGCGGCAGCAACGACGAAAATTTGAGCCAATCACCAACTTGGTCAACCGTGGAGAATTGTGAGAAGAACGGATCACTGCAGTGATTGAAAACACCGTCCTGGGAGACACTTGGAGCCACGGTCCCTGGCTGCGCCTTCACCAGCACGTGAACAGGACCCTTCAGAGCTGCAACTTCTTCCTTAGTGGATTGAAGTCGCACATCGTCTTTTGACAGTCCAACATGACCGACTTCCTCTCGCGCCGATATCAGCAGCTTCAGGTCAGTGGTGTCACTTACACCGCTCATCGCTTCTTCTTCCGTCAGCCACGGGCCCCGGCCCTCGTCCTTCTTCGCCAGGAAGAGCTGCAGCTTGTCGGCTTCTCCCTTGATCGTGTCAGGCTTCTCCTTTTAATCGCCTTCTTCAATTCATCCACCGAGTCACTCGTCCACTTGCACCTCAAACGCGTTTCCGACCGCACAGAAAAGCTTCACCATCTTCACTCGACGCGGCAGATTCTGGAATGAGGAAGATAGGGAGAATTTCTGGCGTATTTAAGCGGAAATGAAGCGCGACTTTCTTTAGCATTTATGACCAATAAGAGTGCTTGAACTATCGCATTGGCTAGCTCGGTCAGAAATTTATGCCTTCCCGTATTGACCACTAAATTGTGAATTCCGTCCAAATTTGGGCGGTTCACTTAATATACTTATTACGGGGTCAATTTCATATTTAACGGAATCCTTGGTCTGCCAATAATAAGTAATTCCGTCAATATAATACTATAGTTATTATATTATAATTATTTTTCCGAGCCCTGGTTGTAATGAAGTTGTAACACAGTCGTGCTACATGTACTTGTTCCTCTGCAAAAGCGTTGACAAGATCACGCCTGTCGCGTCAATTTTGATTGAAAAGTAGTAAGCAAACTTGGTTACGCTGGGATATAATTTGCTACAAGCCGAGTGGAGCCGCTTGCGGGGCTCTTTGCGCAAGGTTCAAGCCAAGCGGCCTCGCCGATTTTGTGAGTTTTTATAAGTAGTAAAACAAGTAATCATGCTTCGTACTTGTTTTAACTTTAACTCATGTTGCATGATAATGTTACTTTGAATTATTACTTGAAAAAATTTGCCCACCAATTTCCGATTTACTTTTGAATATACCATAGTATTATGTAAATAAATTTCAAATGCCGAAACACAACAGGCAGACCCACCATAATGGGGCTACGCCCAATTAATATACTTTACCTAGTGCCGCGTTCTGGGGGCGACGAGAAGACTTGAAACGCAGCACGCCAATGCCAAATCGGCATTGTCAATGCACATGGAGTTGGGATCAAGCCTTGAATAGAGCATAACCCTTCGCAAATACAGGCACTTATGATTTCGGGAGGCTGCAGCGATGTATGTGCAATCGTCGACGGAGCGAGCTGCAAACGTCCCCAAACGCCCCCAGCTGCCGCCGGAGGACCAACCTCGTCTTGCCAATCCCGAGCCGGCGATCTCGCTGCACTCGAGCAATCATCTTCGCGACCATGCAGCCCGGCGCTGCACCACGGCAGTCCTCACTTTTTCTGCAGCGACGCCCAAGCAGCACCGCAATTCGCGCTCGAGCGCCAACGGATTGACTCGCCTTCGAGGCTCGAGACTCGAGGTTCGAGTCGAGCAGCGCCAGTTTTCCCATCTCGTCAGAATGCTCTGCTGCTGATGTTGGTCGCATTCGACGCTCGATTGTTTTTGCCGTTCATGCGCCGCAGCAAAGAGCGGAGGCTCGAGTGCCGTTTTCTCACCGCCATCGAAGTGGGTCCGGGCAACGAAGCACCCCACGAACCAAGACGCGTACAGTATTATTGCTCTGTACAACCGGAACGCCGGACTCGAAATCACCAACCAATTTCGCAAATATTGTCTTGATCTTTAATAAAACATATGTGTCGGCCACACCACATTCATTTCCTCTCTTAATGCTGTTTACTTTACCGTGAGAAATGATACCCTGTACAAACCAATTCTCCGTCCCCAGTTCTGCTTGGTGGTGCGCCATGTGTTTCACATCCCGTTGTGCATACAAAGACGCAATCCTCTGATCCACTCACGCTCCATTCCCGAAACCTCCTCGCGTCGCGCACTTCTCCATCATGTCGACCAAGTCCCCATCGCACAGGCCGCGCAGCCCTACATCTGCGGCGGCTCGTCGGCCGTATTCGCCGCCGTGGCCATCCACCCCATCGACCTGGTCAAGGTGCACCTGCAGCTAGCAGGCCAGACGGGCTCCAACGTCACGGGTTTGGGCGTGGCCCGCTCCGTCGTAGCCAAGGAAGGTGTGAGCGGCCTGTACGCGGGTCTGTCGGCCGCTGTGGCCCGTCAAATGGTCTACGGCACGGCCCGCCTGGGCATGCACCGCGCCTTCTCCGACAAGATGATTGCGCGTCGCGTGGCCAACGGAGAGAGCGCGTCACTGCCGCTGGCCATCAAGTCGGCGTCCGCCATCGTCACGGGCGGCATCGCAGCCACACTGGGCTGTCCCATGGACGTGGCGCTCGTACGCATGCAGGCCGACACACTGGCCAAGGCCGGCGAGAAGCGCGGCTACACGAACGTGTTCGACGCCATCGTCAAGATCGCCAGCAAGGAAGGTGTCTCTACGTTGTGGCGCGGCAGCATCCCCTCGTGGCTCGTGGTGCAGCCATGAACCTGGGTATGATGGCCTCGTACGACCAGGCCAAGGAGATGATTGCGGCCAAGTACGGCCACGGCTTCGCTACTAACATGGGCGCCAGTGCCGTGTCCGGCTTCGCTTGTGCCTTCACGTCGCTGCCCTTTGACTTAGTCAAGTCGCGCCTTATGAACATGAAGGTGGACCCTGTCACGGGCAAGAACCCGTACACGGGCGTGACCGACTGCTTCAAGCAGATCGTGACCAAGGAAGGCCCCTCCAAGCTCTGGCGCGGATACTGGACCTACTACACCCGTTGTGCGCCTAACGCCATGATCGTGCTGCTGGTCGTGGAGCAGCTCAACTCCGCGTACAAGAAGGCGTTCCTCGACTAGAGTGGCTATGCTGTATCGCGACGCTCGGTGTCTATAGAGTTTTTGCACGCGCCGTTCGGTTGGAGACGGGGTTCGTGTGCAAAGTTACAACGACCTGGTGACTTTTTCGCTTGGAGCGCGCCAGGTGTATTAACGCATGGTGTAAGCTACCGGTAGCATTTGTATCCTGGATCGCAGCGCAGCAAGCGGGTATTAAATAACATGTTATTGCATCTTCCACCCCAAAATGAGCTTCTGCACTTGCAAACTTCGATCAGCTCGACGTCTGAAGCATTCGCGCTCTTGTTGCTTGATAATCACGTTGATTTTCACAATGTCGGTGTTGGATTCGCCTTCAGCAGACTTTGGATGTCCGTTTCCAGGCTGCTGGGCATGACGTCAGGGCCATAGCGCTTCACTGGTTGACCATTACGACCTACGAGGAACTTGACAAAGTTGTCTTCGATGAAGGAGTTCGCCGCGGATTCAGTAGCCCCTGTCAGTCGCGTCTTACAGAAGAGAAGTGCTTCGCGTGCGTTTGGTCCGTTCACGTCGCGCGTGGCAAGCACCGGAAGTTCACTCCAAATACTTGCTTCAAATGTGCGCCGAATTCTTCGTCGTTGGAGAACTCGGCATCACCAAACTGCGCACTAGGGAATCCCACCACTTTCAATCCAGCATCCTCGTACTTTGTCGCCAAATTTACAAGCTCTGTGAGCTGCTCGGGGTTGTTGGTAGAATCACTGGCCACATTCGTCAACAACGCTACACGACCACGCAAGTCCGACATGTAAAAGGTTTTGCCACTCGTGTCCGTGTCATGCAGCGAGTACAGTGAGGCCGAAGAGGCTACACACGAGAGAATACCTGGGTGGGTTTCCAGGAATGCTGCACCGGCATCACCCAGGGCTAATAACCATTGTTCCTGCTCGGGTTTGCTGTGCAAAACCAGAATCTCGACCGTGTCGTGGCTTCCATTGCTGCCATCACGACGACCATCGCTGCCGCCACCGCAAATTTTGAGGGCGTAACCAGCAGTATCGTCACCGCTAGACGAGTAATACTCCACAGTTGCTGAGGAGAGATCCACGCGCACAAGTTCGCGCCGCGCTACGTCGGTCTCAAACAACACGAGCGAATGGTGTTTCGTCTTGTTCACAACTGCGTAGCAGCGTCTTGCTTTTGAAGCAAACCCGAGCAGATTCCGCATGTGAGAACGGCCAAATTGACGAAGCACAAACCCAGCACGAGTCGCGCCGTCCGTCACTGCCCAGACCGAGAGAGTGTTTCCAGGTTGTTGCGATTCCTTTGGATCCGTCGCAGAATCTTGTCGGTGTACAGGCTGGACAATGGCACCTCGGAGCGAGCTGGTCGAGCTGCTGATGGTGGCTAAGGCATTTGGCGTCGGGACAACTGCGTTGGCTCCAGGTGCCACGAGCTCGAAGTAAGCGTCATCTTCGATGTAAATCTCTCCGATCGGCTCATCGGCTTCAAGTTCCTCGTGAGCTGGTGACAAGAAACCACTGAGTACAAGTCCTTCTGCAAGTTGTTGCGCATCTCGGAGCGAGTTGTTCGCTGCGTGAGATAACACGAGATACTCCAAAATCGACTTCAGAAGCTTGCGGCCTAGCACGAAGGTTCCCAGTCCAGCCTTGGCCAAGTGGACCGGGTGTTGCCACCAATGCTTCCGCTGCTCAAACACTCGCCGACGCACTTTAGGCGCCAGTAAGTACGTGGCGACCATATCCGACTGCATCTTGATCTCCGATGAGAGCAACTGAAAACGTTGCAGTCGACGAAACACTCGTCCTTCCACTGCTACGGAGAGCAGACACGAGACATTGCCATTTGCTGGTGTTGCAGACGCAGAGGCAGCCGAAGAGGGCGATATTGCAGTCACGAACGAGGGTTCTCGTTCGAATCGCTCACGCTCCGCTTGCTCCGTTTCTCGGGCGCTCTGGGCAAGGGCAGTCAGCGTCTGTGCAGCACTCATAGCGAAATTCGGTATGAGTGCATGGTGCAGTGGTCCCTTTCGCACTTAAACGTCGTACAGTTAGATCATTCCAACGAGACCATGAAGTTGAAGTTTGACCATCACTCTGAGTGATCTTGACACAGCTCTTTCTGCTGCAAAACAACGCAAAACTTGCAATCTCGAGTTTGCCATTACAAAAGTACCAATAAAAATCGATGAGTAAGCTACGCTTCGGTGCAGCAAGAGATAGCATGCCAACGTGGGATCCTCTGGGGGCGCCGATGGGTTAAGCGAGTGAGTCTCGCTTGGCACAGCCCGCTTAGGGCGCCGTCACAGCCACCTTCACCGCTTCAGTGCTGACGGCCTCCTCCTTGGATGGCACCTCCTCGGTCGCCACCACCTCTTCCTTCTCCTTCGTCACTTCCTCCGTCGTGGCGGGGTCTCCTCTTCCTTCTTCTCAGTGGCCACCTCCTCCTTCTTCTCGGTCGTCGCACCCTCTTCCGACTTGGCGGATTCCACCTCCTCCTCCTTCGTCTCTTCCTCCGTCTTCTCCGGCTCAGGCGCCTTCGCCAGCAGCTCCTTGATGTCCTCCTCGAACGACAGCGGGAGATCCGTCGGGGCGTAGCGCTTGAACGGCTGACCGTTGCGGTCCACCAAGAACTTGGTGAAGTTCCACTTGACAAAGTTACCGAACGAACCAGGCAGCTTCGCCTTCAGGTATGTGAACACCGGGCGGGCGTTGGAGCCGTTCACGTCGTGCTTCTCGAAGAACGGGAAGGTAACGTTGTACTGCTTCACGAACTCCAGGATCTCCTCGTGAGTGCCCGGCTCCTGACTCTTGAACTGGTTGCACGGGAATGCCAGCACCACAAGACCTTCCTCCTGGTAATTCTCGTACAGCTGCTGCAGCTCCGGGTAGTTAGTAGGCGTCAGGCCGCACTTGCTGGACACGTTCACCACGAGCACCACCTTGCCCTTGTACTCCTCCATGCTCACTTCCTTCTTCTCCATGTCAAAGTCCTTGAGCTCGTAGAACGACTTGGCCTCCTCCGCGGCCAGGTTGTACACCTCGCGGTACTGCACGCCGATGTTCAGAAGTGTGTTGAGGAAAGCCTCCTGGGCCTCCTTCGTCACCAAGTTCAGCAGCTCAAACTTCTCGCCGTACACGAGCTTCACGGCGTACTGGAAGTGGGCGTTGTCGAACTGCACAAAACCATCGGCGGCAGCATACTCGGCCAAGACCACACGAGCCACGTCGGACTCGAAGAAGTAGATCTTGTTGGTCTTCTCGTTGGCCACGACGTACACGTCCTTACCCTGCGTGAAGGCCGAGAACACACCTGCCTTACGCTTCAGCTGCGACGCGTAGATGGCACCATCCACGACGCTCCACACCGTCGTGTCCTTGGACTCCGTGATGGCCTCGGCCAGCGGAACGAACAGCTCGCTGTCCGTCACATACTCCTTGGGGGCCTCGGCCAAGTAGTTCTTGACACGGTCCTTGTACGTCGTAATGAAGCCCGAGAGCACGAGGGCCTCAGCGATCTCCTTAGCACGCAGACGGTACGGCGAGGGCGGTTCCTCCACCTTCTTCTCCTTCTTCGCCTTCTTCTTGTCCGACTTGGGGCCTCTTCGACCTTAGCAGCCTCCTCCTCCTTGGGGGCTTCTTCCTCAGCCTTAGGAGCCTCTTCCTCGGTCTTGGGGCCTCTTCCTCTGTCTTGGGAGCCTCTTCCTCAGTCTTAGGAGCCTCTTCTTCAGTCGTGGGAGCCTCCTCGGCCTTCTCCGTGGCGGCCTCTTCCTCCTTCTTCTCTGGCTCGGCGGGGGTCTCCTCCGTCTTCTCCTCCGCCTCGGGCGTCAACCACTTCTCAAGGAAGTCCACGAGCTCCTTTCCGCGCGCGCTCTGCGGCACCTTGGCGAGCGCCGAGTGGTGAGCCGTGAAGACTTCGGCTTTCTTCTCCGTCAGAAGCGTCTGCGCCTCCGCCGTCTGCTCGCGCAGGTCCTCGGCGAGCGCGTTGTACGCGGCCAGTCGGGTGAACACGCGGCCTTGGAGTTCAGCCATGATTCTGATGCTTCTCTTCTTCTTGTTTGACGTGCGCGCTTGCTGGCAAGTTGGCGAATGAATGCTTTCTCCGGAGGGCGCCCACTCGCAGCTGGCAGTTTTGGCTTCAACGACATTGGTATACGGTATACGGTATACTTTCGAAACCCATCATTACGAGCGCAAACGAGACAAGGATAAATTCCTAAAGATACCTTGCGACTGATTAAAAACTAAATTGTGTAAGAAGTATGGACTAAGTACGAACATGAGTTTTATGCAGTATGCACGGTGAATAAGTTTAAGGAAGATGTTTATCAACTCTCACAGGAGCGGTACCTGTGACAAGTGCAGCCATGTTGCATAGCAAGACAACCTGCACTTTTCGAGCCGAAATCATCAGTGATTCATCACTCAAGGCACTGGCGATTTTCCAGTGCAAAGCGGCATGTAAGCTTACATGTATTGCTGCACGCTGCTAACGCTGGTCTGGACGGTGTCTGCGATCGTGTTCTTCGTTGCGTGAGTACCGGTACTTGCCGGTGAGGCCGATCGTGACGTCGCGATGTCGCGATGTCTCGCTGCGTCTTCTCTTTCACCTCCGATTTTTGTGCAGCAGGTCCCGCGCCGACATATCGCGGACAAACGTTTGTTTGGTGGATGCCAGCGCCCGCCCGTCGTGAGATCGTACATCAGTCTTGCCCCAGCAATGCTGGCATTGCTACAGCGCGCACTTTGGTCCAGGCAAGCGCGCTCAGATTCCCAGTCGGAGCTGGAATTCCTTTGTTGGTTGAAGTGACGAGGATCCGCACTGGGCCAATCAGCGGTGCCTCCATACAAAGCGTCATATAAAACCGCCGGGCGACAGGGTGAATATGTCGGGGGATGGGCAACTGTATACACACGAATGTATACACCAAACGCAGCTGCAGCGCCACATTCGCCGTCTTTCCCCTCGTTGCCGACGTCGGCGTGCTCTATCGGCTCCAGCTGTACATGTAGCGCCGTTGCTGCCGTCTCTTGTGTTACCCGCGCAATTGCAATGAAGCACCCTCACTACGCACGCCGGTGTCGCTCTCTTAGCTGCTTCGAAAGTCTTCACCTTCTGTTGATGCACACGCGGGTAACTTCAACGTGCTTGGTTCGCTTGCTTCCCCGCATGCGAAGCTCCTCATTCGAGCCGTGCGTGTGCCAAAGACACCCTAGGATGGATCCAGGAGCAGCTTGTCATTTAAGTAGCGTCGCAGGCGTTTCAGCGGTGCAGGAGCGTTCAATACAGGCTCCAGGTTGCTGGATATCGAAGTGGTTGAAGTGGTTGAGCATCCTCGGACTTCCAGGCTGGGAGTGATTGCGGCAAGGCATTGCATATACCAACGAGTCGAGAGCGAAAAGCAAAGTTGCTGTGCATGCTAAGTCCGATTGACACTAAGCTTACATGGGTAACAGGTACCCCTCGAAATCGTCACGCCATGCATGAAGGTTATGGTAATGAAGTGCTATCGGAGTACGCGCTTGACCGAAAGCGTTACAGTGCATACATCAGGAGAACAGGACTCTGCAAGGAACAAACTCATGAGATGATCTCTCAAGTACCGACTTCCTCGGCTTATAGTGGACACCCTACGTACCGGTACAGTGTACCACTCTGAAAAAGTGACCTTCCATTTTGGTTACTATTAACGGTACCGGTATTAGTACTTAAGGGCGACTCCAATGTAGTGTTGGGCGACTGCTATCATGTTTGGCTCGTTAAACGAAGTGTGCTACAGTGCTGGTGGTACGTACCAGGCGATTAACAAGTCCATTCCGGTTAACAAGCTATATGAAGAAGAAAACCGGCAATCTCATTCGAGAACATTTGCATTGTAGACAGAGCGGCTTCGGGCTAACTATTAAAAACTATGGCGCCATGATGCTGCCAGCATCTCAATCAGCGCGTCCACGCCCGTGCAATGGTCAGGTGGTACAGCCGCTTCGCGACTTGAGTATTATAGTAGAGACACATGCGGCAGATCATAGCAGTCCCAGCGACTTCTGGCAGGGGGTCTTGTGGTATAATAACCTGCACGACAACGCGGTACATGCTGCCAGCGCCAATAGTTAGTGCTGCTAGATTTAGGATCACTCGAAAACAGCGAGCTCGAAAACTATACGCAGCGCCATCAGATACAGGGGCTGCAGACAGGTAGCGCGCACACCCACCAACAAAGCAGGCAACCGGAGAAGGACGGCTGAAGTCTCTGAATGACAGGCGGTCGCGGGAGGAAAATCGTCATACCGGTACTGATACTAGTACATTTGTGTCGAAATTGCTCCAGAACTTATAAGCCGAGGCGGCGAGAGGGCTAAAATACTGCAATGTGATTGGCCGCTCTTATATGCCGGTGTCCACTATAAGCCGAGGAAGTCGGTACTGGTAACTGCAGGCGAAGGAGAGCTCGATGCGGACGCATCGACACCAACCACCACGGTTCATCATGAATTTCGTGGTGCACATTTACATGGAAGGAGTAGAACATATTTGATTGTCCATTAAGTACAGCCCTTCGACGCTACTACAATCGCTTTGCTTAGATGTCTGCAGAAATGTACGACGGCCTGACGCTCGCGTGCGTGGAGTAGCGGTACATATCGTCGCAGCAGTTCCTGCAGATGGTGCGAATCTTGAGCTTCTTCTGCTGCATTTGGCTGAGGCTCGAGCGGCGTCGGCCCATGCCGCGGCCGCCAGTGTTCCCAGTGATCCCCAGCGAGTTCATCTGCATGCCGGTCCGGGCGTTGGCGAAGCTGTCTACTGAGGCCTGATAGCCGCATTTGCGGCACAGCGACACCGAGTGGCAGATATCGCACATATAGCGCTTTCGGAAGAGACCAAAGCGCTTGCCGCAGTGTTGGCATGCTGTGGCCTTCTCGTCGATGGCGCCGATAGACCTCGAAATGGGTCGGAACGTGCTTGGGATGGGTGTCTGTCCCGACTCATGGTGCAAAATAGCGTCCGTGCTGCTGTGCGCACGCGTCAAGCCTGCCGCTGTAGCGGTCGTGCTCGTTGCGTCGAACGTGCAGCCACGCTGGCTAGGTCGACCTCCACTGACGGCGTCGAGCTGGACGTTGACGTCGACGACCGTCTTGGTAGCATTAAGACCCCTTGTGCAGTGGACGGGGTCACGACCTCCGACGTGGACTTCTTAATCCGCTTTAGTCGATAGCTACGAGACTGTGTTCCCTGAACGCCCATGACGCTCGCGCGCATGAGGCCGTACACCGTCAAGAAGCACGCGAAGATGAGTCCAAGAGAGCGAAGACCCTCGGCGTTGAGCGTCCCAACCGATCCCAGCAGAGCGCCGGACGATCGACATCCACTGCCACGCGCTCCATCCACCTGAGTCCAATGGTACTCGTACGCGCTCGACACGTTGTCTCTGCAGACAGCTTGGACACGATAAGCGTACCTCCGTCCGGGCAGGACGTCCAAATCCACGAGCTCCAATGTGTTCTCGTCCAACAGCGTGCTCCACTGCGACTGGTCGTCTCTGTCCGGGTATCGCTGCAGCACGAAGCGCTTTGCAGGCCACATCAACGTCTCAAAGCTGCGCCAACGCAACACGACGGCGTCGCACGTCCCCGCCGCTACCAGCAGCGGTGAGTGTGGGAACGTTGGGAATTTGCGCACAGTCTCCTCTCCAAGAAGCTCCTGCGGCATCTCGTTCGGGAACAGGTTGTCGGTCTCATCGTCGGCTTGGACTGCGCAGTTGATATATGGACACACGGCTTCGTACAGCGTCTGGAGACCTGGCACTAACAAGGACATCCCACAGTGAGACCCCGAAAGCCTCAAGTGATCCCTTCGTTCATCTTACCATCAGCAAAGGCGAAGGCTTGGACGCCGACGTTGAGACTGAGGCAGCTTAACGCCACCGCCAGCAGCAGCGAGATATAGACGTCGTGGGTCATAAGGAGCCTGGGGAGCTTGACGGAGTGGCGGCGAAGTGCTCTGCTGGTGAACGACCTCGCGTCTCGAGCTCTTCCCAAACTCTTCCCTTCTCTCGCTCGGCTGGTATGCAGCGATGATGCTTCGGCTGGCCAAATTACATGTGATTGGCTGAAGAAATGGATACAAAGATTTCCCATTGGACAAAATCGTGTCAGCAGTTGAACAAACGATCGAACAACATCCGACTTTTGGTTGAATCAGTTGAATCAGTTGAATCAGTCGACCAAAAACCAAAATCAGTGTCGCCATACTAAAATGAAAATACCGCTAGGCAGTGCGTTTGGCACAGCCGAGTTCGGCAAAAGGCAAGCCTACATGTAGTATATCAAACCCGAAATCTAGTCGAAAAACTTGCCGACAAACGCACGCCATTAAGTCGGTGAGGTACTCCACATAATTTGAGACGGCTTTTAAGCGCACATGTCACAGATGGAAACTGCCAGTCCGGTACCGGTAGCTACCGGTACTTTTCAATATAGTAATTCTTGAAACGTAGTACAAGTATACCGGTAGGACTATCGAGCACCTTAGTACTAAAAAATGGTTTTATAAATGTGATACATTCGTTCTTGATGCTAATACTTGATTTAGTAATGTATTTTGGAATTCGAGCGTTCAATTAAAAGTAGTAGTTCAAATAGTAAGATGATGAAGTGGTGTTTAGAGCTCAGTTGTAGCCATGTTTCAAATTTGAGCCAAACGTCGGCGCATCGGAGCTCCGACCGGAGCGAGACGTCGAGTCCTGGCGGTCGGTTGCTCGCTCAATGCGGGAAAACGCGTTTCAGGAGGAAGCAGGCGTGCGACGACGATGGCTCAATAACCCAGCTGTGTGATTTACAGGACCAAAATACCAAGGTAAGTGAATTGTTGACAATGCTTCATCAGTGGAGAATCCCTGGGGATTTCTGCTGCATATACCGCAGCCACTGGCTGCCAGCCAGTGTCAGAGACTATCCGGATACCAGGGAGTTGGCCCAACAATTGGTGCATTCCAAAACTTCTACGCTCGTGGCAATGGCAATGCTTCAGCAGTTAGGAATCCCCACTAGATTCTTTCTCGTCAATTTTGCACGTAAACATCCTAGGTTATTACATGCCGAGGTCCGCGACAACAGACCTCGCTCGACCAGCGTCAATGACGAACCACCGTGCAGTTCCGAGCACGGCTGAAAAGCAGTCCAGGCATGCGTCAAGGTCGGTAATCCCACTTGGATTCCAAGTTACTTGCTGCGAGCTTGCAATGCGCTCTGCCATTGGTCTCCGAAGTGCGCAAAGTGAGGTGGATTATCTGGATACGTCTACCAGCGAGCTTACACCATGCACTTGCAGTCCTGGTCTCACGCTTAGGGCCGTTCTTAAATTCCCGCTCCCACGTCCCGGGACCATATACTGCATTCTGATTGGCTCAGACATTCAGCGAGACAGGGTCGAATCTCCCGAGCCCGTCCCGCTCCCGAGTTTATTTCGCGTCGCCGGGAGCGGGACGAGTGGCGGAAACAGCCCAAGCAGGGTACATGTAGTTGGCAATGGAGGAGCTCAACCGCGCTGAGGGCGCGATGGCGACGTACACAACGCGGGGAGCCAACGCTCTGCGGACAGAATGTCGAAGGATTAAAGCTACCCCTGCCTCGCTCAACAAAGTACGCTCTCCGAGCCTCTCTCGTTGTATTGTAAACCATCAAAGCAACACGCGTGGTCCAAGATCCTTTCCAGGAGGGAACCGCTGATCGCGAAACGGTTGATTGTATGTTTAGACTCTAAATGTACTGTTTTCTGACATGTACGCGAGCGTCTTTCAAGGGGCGAACTTGCTAGTCGTGAAGCGCTGGATACCCGTTCCACCGGAAGCAACTCAATCATGTGGCAGGATGTTACGAGTTATTACAACGATGAAGATAATGAGAGCTTTAATGCTCTATTACACCTGAAGCTCGCCAGCTCCGTGTACTCACCAGCTCCGCGTATTCACCTGTGGCATGCTCGCAACGCATAAGGAGTTGCTTGGACATCAACCCTCTAGTAACCGAGAGTCCTGTCTGTCCGTCCGTCTGTGTGTTCGTCCTGCCACTTCCCTCGGCCTGCCTTTTACTGTCTTTTCGCATATCTACTAGAGGGTATTTCCAATACAAGGTTCACCTCCTTTACGGACTGTCACTACCATCTTGACTGCCCCAACTATACCGAATATTACAAAATAGCCAACTATCACGGTTTAGAATCGGACTTAACTGCGAACAACTGTGACACGGACTGCGATCGTTAGCACGACCACGACCACATCCGCTCTTCCCATTGGCTGAAAGGAAAACATTTCTGTAGGAGCACGAAACAAACCGATTGGTCAATAACCGCGCGGCGGACTCCGCTCTGCTGATACAATTTACAAAATCACAACAAAACCTGGCGTCCAGACTGCAAATCGGGTGCAGTAGGAGCTGTTTTTGTAATACCTTTCCAACTCGGTCCAGGCCATTTTATAAAATGCTTTTAGACGCTGCCATAGGCAAGCAAGAGTACAACGTGTACAGTGCACTCTACACGCGCTTTTGCAACACATTTACTTTTTCCGATCGTTGGGACATGCTATTGGTCAACTATGCAACATACACGTATATTATACACTATACACGGTTGTGCGCGACACAATGTACTATACTATACTGTGCATACGGTTGTGCAACAATGTATAGTGTATAATTTATGTTGTATGATGCGTAATGTATACCACAGAGTCGTGTTTAGCGTGCACTTACGTATTGCGTATCGCGCTGGGGCGTTTTAACGTGTCAAACACTGGCATCCCACACTATACACTGGACCTCTGTGCATTATACCACTATACACTATACACTGGGACTCTCTACATTATACCGCTATACACTATACACTGGTACGCTATAAACGGGAAGTGCACGCTATACGTTATACACTAGCACACTATATACTATACTCTGGACGCTGATACCCTGGCCCGCTACATACTATACTGATACGCTTGGACGCTGTACAATATACTCTGGGACACTATACACTATACAGTACACATTATAAGCATCATACACAGATGGGTGCTATACGCTGGCATTACTCCATTACCTATACACCCACTATGCACTCACACGCTACATATTAGACACTATACGCTGTACTGGCACATTATACATGATTCGTTCGCACGCTATATACATAACACTGGCGCGCTGTCCAGAACGCTATACACGATACACTGACACGCTGCCACTGGAACGCTATACACTGTACGCGAGCGGGCTGTAAATTGGCACACTATACACTGGTGCGCTGTATGAAACGCTCGCTATACATTGCATGCTGGATGCAATACTCTTTACAGGTTGGACCACTATACATTACAGGCTGGTAAACGCTATACGCTATATATACTGGCATGTTAAACAGAATACACTGGCACGCTGTCCTCCGAAACGCTATACACTTTACATTAGAACGCTGTCCACTGGCACGCTATACAGGACACACTGGCACGCTGTCGACCGGTACGCTTTACACTATACACCGGCACGCTGTCCACAGGCACGCTATACACTATACACTGGCAGGCTGTATGGAACGCTATACATTACAGGCTGGCATGATATGCACATTCGAGCTATAACCTTCCACTGACACAATCAATAGCTCAAGTACTGAATGCTTAGCTGTGACGAGCTGTTGTGATCAATATGATACACAGCGCAACGCACACTACACGAACATTAATCCGCAGTGCTACGATACACACTCTTTTGTAAAGGCGGGACTAAGCACCGTTTACTGATGTTACATGCGCCGAAAAGTGCTACCCTGATGTGAGAGATACAAGTAGCACGGGTGTGTTTTTTAGTGACTTCTGGCAGAACAATATTATTCAGTGAGTAATTACGCCTAGGTACTCGCGTTCTTACGGTATAGCTAAATCCTCGACTAGCTTTGTACTCATTAAAATCACGCTACTCAGTCCAGCCTACACTAAAAATTTACTTTTAAACATTTTTTTAAATGCACAAAAAACTCGCCGCAGCGAAGCGGAGGCGCCACCTACCCCTCCAACAAAAAATGCCTATAGCGTCCGCGTAGCGGGCGCCCAGAGAGCTAGTTGTGTCGTAACCGTGAATGATGGGTGGTGGCAAATTTTCGGTAATTTTAAGAAACAGTGTAGGTTAATGACATTTGAATATGTTCGATTCATAATTCCCGGGCGTTCGTTCTTATTTTGGTAAATTGGGACCAACTTTTCCCGGGAGTCGTCCCGGAACTTAAGAACGGCCCTTACTCAAAATAAGTAAACGCATGTCACATATTATGTGGTCCACCGCACAATCTTATCTCGCGTCCTCTGCTGCCATTCCTCAATTCGCCTCGCAACGGTTAAGTCGAATCAGAGAAATACCATGAGCACTGAGAACAAGACCGAGGGCGTGATCCAGGCCGGCAATCTGCACCGCAAGCGCGCGGGCCTGCTGGCCAAGCTCACGGGCGGCAAGCAGCTCGTGTATGTAGAGGCCAACGACAAGCACAAGAACGTGACGGTGTTCGAGTCGGAGAGCAACAAGACGTCGCCCCTGGCTACCGTGGACCTGTCAGCCGACGCTACCGTCGAGTTCGACGCGTCCATGACACACGGCATCAAGCTGGCCAACCCCAAGGCCACGGAGATCTTTGCAGCTGAGAGCAAGGAGAAGCAGGAGGAGTGGCTCAACTCGTTCATCAACGCCGGCGCACAGTACCGTGAGGTGTTCAACGTGGAAGACACGGCCAAGATCAAGTCGTTCTATGAGCTGAAGGACTTCGACATGGCCGGCAATGAGGTTCCCATGTCCAAGTACAAGGGCAAGGTGGTACTGGCTGTGAACGTGTCCAGCAAGTGCGGTCTGACGCCTACAAACTACCCGGAGCTGCAGCAGCTGCACGAGAAGTACCATGCCCAGGGTTTGAGGTGCTCGCCTTCCCGTGCAATCAGTTCGCAGGTCAGGAACCCGGAACGCACGAGGAGATCATGGAGTTCGTGAAGCAGTACAACGTGACGTTCCCTTTCTTTGAGAAGCACGACGTGAACGGCGCCACGGCTCGTCCGGTGTTCACCTACTTGAAGACGAAGCTGCCGGGCTCGTTCGGCAACTTTGTCAAGTGGAACTTCACCAAGTTCCTGGTGGACCGCAACGGCCAGCCGTTCAAGCGGTTCGCCCCCAAGGACCTGCCGCTGTCGTTCGAGGAGGACATCAAGACGCTATTGGCGGAGAAGCCCTCGGAGGAGTGAAGGGCGAGCTGGCTGCATGATATTAAGTCGCGCGTCTAGCTAGCTTCAGTAATAAACCGTTTATTGCATGCTGTCGGTGTTGCGAAGTGTATTTCTTTGGCTTGTCTTCTGGGTGATCAAAGTTTTTCCTGAGTGTCGATTTGTGCCTGATTCCAAGTTGTTATGCGCTCGACTAAACTCGGTGATGTATTGATGTTTGGGCGGTTGGAAAGCATGTGGAGTGGCGGATTCGAATCGAAACTGACTGACGAACTAGTCGGACTGTGCGACTGGCGTAGTGGTTTGAGAATGGTCGCCCGACGTCGTTGCTGCATGCGTTTCGGAGCTTGATTGTTGCGAGTCATAGGCGATTGCAACCTGCCAGCTGGAGACTTGCAAGCGTTGACTTTGGAATGATAGAAACACGAGCTGCGTCGGTTTGTCGCCTTTTTTGCGGTGTATTCTCTTGCATGTGTAGTGCTATGATGGCGCCGAGTCTGCTTGCAATGCTCTTGCTCTTCCACATTGCAATTTTCATCGCCGAGCACATTCAACTTCGCTTTTTCCTGTATGGCGCCGCAGCAGCAAGGTGCTGGGTTTTCAATCATGCCCCGCAACCCGAAGAAGAAGATGTGCCAAACGTTCAAAGGTAAGGATGCTCAAAGGTGCTTGAGATTGTGCTTGATCTAACATTATTTGTGAAAGCAGTGATAGTGGTCGGTGATAGTCGCGTTGGTAAGACAAGTTTCCTGCATCGAATGACCAATTTTCAGTCTTCATCATCCGATTTCCGCAAGGACTACCTGTCGAAGATGGCGGTGGTGAAGAGCGTCGCTACCCCGGTGAAAGTCCAGCTATGGGATACTGCCGGACAAGAGAAATTCGGTGCTGCCCGGCTACCAAGTTCCTTCTTCCGTCACGCAGACGCAGCGATAATGGTATATAATGTCACCGATCGACGCAGTTTTACAAATGTGCTGCGCTGGGTGGGGCAGATCCAAGCTTACCAAGTCGCCTCCGTTGCAAACTCAGCGTTCTCTCTCATTCTAGTGGGGCACAAGTGTGACGTCTCGAACGCCACTCGACAAGTTCATGAAGAGGAAGGACGCAAATTCTGCAAACTCATCGGAGCTACGAATTTCTTCGAGTGCTCTTCAAAAGATGGCACCAACGTCCAGGCATGCTTCGATGCCGTCGCTGCTGCATTAGTTGAAGGCATCTCATGGCCATGCCGCTGACTCGCCTTGACATGAAAAAGGTGTCCAGGGATGCAGCTCCCAGTCTTGATCTCATCATTCCACAAACACCGGATACTACATCGGTCGCGTGCAGTCCAACGTTGAAGACACTCGCAGCGAAGTCCAAACTGCCGGCCATCACAACACCATACATCGGCACACTTGCCGTCCTGCTGTCCATGCCCATGGTTCTTCTTTGGCTTGACGACGACGCTGTGTTACGTTGGGCCGAAGCAATGAGGTTGCAGTAAACGAGTTTGTAGAGATAAAGCTTTGCATGTCATTTGAGTGATCTACCGTAGCTGTATGCCAACACGTTGTCAAGCATAAGCATGCTTTCAACACTAACAAATAATAAAGAAAGATGCCGCTGCATCCCTGCAGCCGCCAAAAGTGCGTTCCTCGACACATCAGGGTTGGTCTGCTATCACGAAGCTCCCGACGTGGCCAAACCTGCAATCGGTTCCACTTAAGCCACAATCTTGGGGCCGATCACGGGCACGTAGCTCAGCACCGAGTACGTGACGCTCTTCACCGTGCCGTAGGTGGACGACGAGGCGTGCACCACCTGCGTCTTGGTGTAGTCGGCCACCCGGCCACCGTGTTGTAGACAGCTGAAGAAACGTTCGACACCTTCTCGGTGGTAAAGTCCTTGGCCTTGACAGCCACGTCCACAGCCTCGTCCTTCTTCTTGAGTGCGAACTGCTGGCCGCTGTACAGCGTCGTAAGTACCGACGAGATGCCGGCGTCCACCTTGTTGTCCAGTGCGTTGATGCCCGGACCCACCCAGGCCTCGTCAATGTCCAGCAACGTCTTGCCGCTCACCTTGGTGAGCACTGTATTAGCTGTGCTCTCACCAAAGCGGGCGAACGGAGCCACAACACGGAAACTCGTGGTGTAGTCGTACACGCGCTTGGACGTGTCGTAGTAGTAGGCTGCGCGCATGAACCACGGGCGGTGCGTGTCGACCACCGAGACGGTCGAGTCGCTGGGCTCCCAGTCCACGCGGAAGTACAGCAGCACCGTGTTGACTGCAGCCTTGGGGCCAAACACAAACGTCATCTTGCGCTCCAGGCCAGTCTTGAGGAACTCCGACAGCAGCTGCTGCGTGTCCACGAGCGCCTTCTTGCGCTTGTCCTGCAGCAACTCAATGGTCAGCTTGGCGTCGCTCGGCGCGTTCCTTACACGCAGCTCCAGGGACTCGTCGATGGTTGCATTGTGCTTCTTGTACTTGGTCACATGCTCGCTCTTGCCCACGGCGAAGCGCACGGCGTGCAGCTTCTCGACGTGTTCGCCTTCCACGAACGTGGCCTCGATGCGGTGCACCTTGATCTTGAGCGTCCCGGACGTCGCCATGGCTGTTGTGGGTTTTAGGATTGACTTACTCTCGAGGCGGCGAATTCAGAAATGAAAGGCATGAAGCTGGCTTCTATTCTGTGGAACACAGTGGATACCGTGCCATCAACGCGATTGACTCGGTTTGACGGTTTCACTCGCTGCGTCGCCGACGTCAACTTGGCGTCTCAGACGACTGCGTACTGCGATGCTTGTTTTGCTACGTACCTTCTTATAGAGATTGTTGTGTGTGCGTTAATATTTGGTTCGTGGTGTTTGATTGAAGTTAAACTGACCTTGAAAGTAGTTTACCTCTGATAATTGGAAGAAAGTGATGTATCTGTTTCTGAAGGGTATTGAGAAAAGAATTCGCTCACTGATCTGCGCTTTTCTGAGCACCGTACAATTCCCTGTCAGCCTGACTCAGAATGATGGGAATCCCTAACGAATATGCATCTGTCCTTGATGGATGGATATGTCCCCGATGGTCGGCGACCGGGTGTCTAGCGCTGCGGTGTCGGCAATTGCAGGTCGAAGTTCTGGCATTTTCGAATATCGTCGAGCAAAACCCGTGCACCCCACTTCAACTTGGACCGGCTGAGCTGATTACCGGTATGCCCGTCTCCACCTTCCTCGTACTCTGCTGGTTCCCTTTCGCTTCAACGCTGCCGACCTTGGAGCTGCGTCCAGGCCGGACACAAGGAGTTTGAGCAGGATCCCGGTCTCTCGAGCCACCAGCGCGTCCAGATCGCCGTCATCATACATGTATCCAGTACTGCTGGCAGATCGACTGGAGGTACATGTACCTCGTGCGACGAAGCTTCTGTCTGGCGTAGGACGTGGTATGATGCTACATATGCCACAGCGCAGCCACTTGAGACTCGTCTGTAGCTTGTCGGAGAGAACGAGCATGTTGCGGAGCGTGGGGCTCGCACCGAGATGCCGAAGAACTAACAAAGTTTCCAGTACAAATACCAAACGCTTGGGCGACAGCGCTCTGTGTGACTGCATTGTCGTTAGATGCAGCTGATCGATCAACACAGGCAACAACGTTTTTTTCACGCTGACCGAGGTCTCAAGTCGTGGTAGGAGTGTCGACCGCTCACTCCACTGCCGAATAAGACGAATCGCCTCCAACAACACCACCAAACTGTCATGTTGTGAAGTTTTTCCTTCGCCTTGAGGAGTCGAAGTCGCATTGTGGTAGTGATCTATGACTGTGCACATGATGTCCATTAGGTTCTGCTCGATAATCAGCCTTTCAGCTAGTACAGTTTGTTCTTGGTCTCCGAGCGTATAGTGTGGCAGTGCAAAAATGTACGTGAGGGTTGTCAATAACGAGTTCATCATTTGAGCTTCAGGCTGCCATCTCTCGACCACTTGGACGAACCACCACGCTGCCTTTTTGTCAGAGGAGAATAAGCTCGAGCGTTTGAGTAGAGTGTTGGCGAACAGCAGAACCATCTCGAGCCACGAGCGAATTGAGTCAATTTCGCGGTTGAAAACTACAAAGCTTTCGAGCATTCGGTTTGAGATTTCACTCGCCCACTTGCCACCTTCGGACGAATCTTCCCCATTGAAAAGCAATTGATCTGCTGGCCGAGGTGACGAGTACAGAGCCACTAGCACGCGAAGCGAAAGCACTACCAATTGGTGTGCACGTCTTCGTGGTGTCTGAACACGAAGAAACCGGTCCATGACCCCAAGCAAGTCATCCAGAAGTAGTTGTGGCCGATGTTTGGCAGCGTTGAACTCATTGTTGCGAAACAGCGACTCACTCGCTCGTAACGAGGCTTCCTGCACGCGAATCGATTGAGGGTGTATTGGTCGCATGGTGAACAATTCGTTCCACATCTCGATCTGACCGGCCTGGCACTGGAAGCGAATTGATGCTTGGCACGCCAACGTTATGACTCGACCGAGGACCCATTGCACCTCTTCTTCACGCACATGCAACCGCACTAAATCACGCAACAACTGCACACTCTGTCGTGACGCCAATCTGGAATCCACCGCAAGTTGAGCTTGAGGATGATCAGCTACAGCGTCGAAAATGTGGGTCAGATTGGTATACACACTCTGTGTGTTGCTTGAACCAGTTTCCAGCTCATTGAGCGCGTCATTAATCTCTTGTTTCGTTGCGGTCAAGCCTGCGGAGCTCATACGCTTGGAATGTTGCATCATCTTGCTTGCTGCAAAGTGTTTAGACTTCCCGAGAATAGGCCGAAACGAACGAGGTCCATAGTTTTCAGCATGTCGGTGACTCGGACACTAATGGCGACGATGACAACTTCTGCAAAAATTGCAGTGGAGGAGACTCGTGATGTGAGTGATCAACTAAGAGATCGAGTCGAGCTGCTCCCTGGAAAGCTTGACTTCGCTTTGCTCCCTTCAACTCCATCAACTTCTCCCAGTGAACGTAAAACTATCCCAGAACGTGCTCATGACCAGGAGGAGTTCGTCTGCATGGATGATCTTCTCATCTACGCTCGATTCTTCGCAGACTTCGGTCCTCTGCACTTATCACGAACTGTGCGCTTCTGTCGCGAGCTGGAATCCCGTTTAGACCCGAGAACTCGAGAAGAGAAGCGAATGGTGATGTACTGCAGCGATCACCCTCACAAGCGCGCGAATGCCATGACACTGCTCGCGATCTTCTTGGTTGTTGTCGGAGATCTATCACCTGAGACTGCCGTGACTCGAATACTGAACAACGGTACACTTGAGCCGCCCTTCGGTTTCCGAGACGCATCTTGCGGTGTATGCTCATTCTTCATCACTCTGCTAGACTGTGCTCGAGCTGTGCAAAAGCGATAACCACGTCGCTTTGGAGCTACCAGGACTTCTCTCCTGACGAATATGACCATCTTGATTGCCTTGAGAACGGCGACATCAACTGGATCGTACCCGGAAAGCTAATTGCTTTTAGCGGTCCGCAGTGTGAACGCATCGTGCTTGATGCCGAATCTGGGGCGGTCATGCTGCTTGCTCGAGACTATGCTGCTTGTTTCCGTGCCATGGGCGTCACGTGTGTGATCCGCTTCAACGAGACCACAACTTACGACCGCAAGGCCTTCATCCACGCGGGGATACGACATATCGACATGGAGTTCCCTGACGGCTCCAATCCCAGCGACGATATCCTCTTCAAGTTCATCCGTGTACGAATTCAACACCATTGCCATGCTATTCTCCATTTCAGTCGCTGACGATATCGTTCTCGTTGACCTGCTAGATCTGTGAGAGAGAAACAGGAGCTGTGGCTGTGCACTGCAAAGCTGGACTTGGGCGCACAGGCACCACCATCGCCGCCTTCCTCATGAAGAACTACCGTTTTTCAGCAACGGAAGCTATCGCGTGGTGTCGAATATGTCGCCCAGGCTCCATCGTTGGCCCTCAGCAGCACTTCCTGGCAGTCAAGCAACCAGAACTCCATGCACTGCCATCGATCTTCGAGGTTCAACCTGTCACCAAACCACAACCAGCAAAACGTCAACCGAAGAAGAGCACGACATTAAACAAACTGGAGCGCGTACCTCGCCACCACAAAGCAAGAACAACAAGTTCCAGATGAAAAACAATTTATACTCATTGTTTCCTCTCTACGTGGACCCCGTTTCATAAATGTTGATCCCTGTCTGTCGGAATCGAGCCCGCGGTCATCCTCTCCGTTCCCTCGCGGTCCAAGTACTCGCAATCAGTGCTCCCCACTAGTTGAGGAGCCGGCGTCATGCTTGGAGGTCCTCGTCCACGTAGCACACATATTCAGTCTTGTTGGTGGCCTGCCAGCCTCTCCGTCGTCATGCTCCCGTTTGTCCTCCACACGGCTGTTGCGCCTCACCGCACGCCGCTTATACGTCAGTTTGTCTTGTCCGTCACTTTGTTTTTTCTGCTTCTTTTCTTCGTTTTCTCCTCCGCATGCATTCAGACGCGAGCTGCTAGCAGCGCTCACATGTTGTTCCCGTTACCGGTGGGGTGGCCTACAGTCGGTTCCCCACCTCAAGCCCGTATTTTGGGCCCGAGTATGGGTATATGGCTCGCCACTGAATAGGTCACACCGCGCACCACTCCGTAGGTCGACGACGACGCGTGCACCACCTGGGACCTCGCGGATTCTGCCACACCAGTGACAGTGTGGTACACCGCTCCTGGCGCCGCTTTCACCTTGTGCGTCGTGTAGTTGGTCGCTCGGACCGCCGTGTTGCCCGTCTTCTGAGCCACCGACGACACCGCGTGAACGGCCTTGTCCTTGGTGCGCACAACCATGCGCTGTCCCTCGTAGAGCTTCGTGAAGGCGACCGAGATGGTGGCGTCCACCTTGTTGTCCACAGAATCGAGCACCGGCACCACTAGCGACTGATCCAAGTCGAACAGCGTCTTGCCCGAGACCGTAGCCAGCACCGTGTTGACCGTCGCTTCACCCAGACGGGCGAACGGCTTGACGACGCGAAAGCTCGTGGTGTAGTCGTACACGTTCTTGGACGTCTCGTAGTAGTACGAGGCGCGCATGAACCACGGCCGGTGCGTCTCCGCAGGGGCCAGCGTCGTCGACTCTGACTGCTCGTTGGCGGGCGTCCAGTCGGCGCTGAAGATCAGATGCATCGTGTTGGTCGCCGAGGGGGACCAAACGTGAACGTCATCTTTGAGTTCTGGGGGCTCTTCATGAACTCTCGTAATGTCTGCTTGCTGGACACCAGCGGCGTCGCCTGATTCTCCTGGAGCACTTCAATCGTTACTTCCTCAGACTCCTCCGTCTTCTGCACGTCACTGTGGTAATCAAACATGATTACGTAGCAGATAAGAGTTAGATAACCGATCCGTGTGCGCCACCCATATATATGTCGACGTACTAGTGCAGGGTCTCGTTGATGTCGTGGTCGACCGATGCGTAGCTCGTGTGGCGTTCGTTGTCGCCCACAGCCACTCGCACGCTGTACTTGGCTTCCAGTTCGCCACCTTCGGCAAGCTCTAGCCGATGGGCTATTGACACAGCAAAAGATACGATCGTTAGTCCTCTGTATACAGCAGTCCAGAGGCAGTAGTAGACTCGCAGCACGCACCTCTCACGGCCAGTGTCCCGGACACCGCCATGCCGTGATCCCCGTTGAGACTTCGCGCTCTGCTGGCCAAATCGGAAATGAGCAGTTTGAGGCCGAGGGCAGCAGGAGCGGAACTTTCCGGTTGCCCGCCACACCCTCTCGCGTGGACCTGTCCCCGCCTTTTCTCACGTTTTTCACTTGCTTACTGTATGCCACGACAGCTGGACGCCGCCCTCGGATTGCACCAACCGCCGAGGCCTTGGAGAGAACGACGTTAAAACGGCGTGAGCCCTTGATACATGTAGTTGGCACTGGTCCCAGAGGCTCTGCGTGGCTGTCTCACTAACGGCCAAGGCTAAAAATTGGCATTTGACAACCGTTTTGTATGCCGTTTTGTATGGCCGTCACAGCATTGAAAAGTATCCAAGCAGACGCAATTCGGCTCGGTGGTCCGCCCCGGTTCTGCGCAAGTGACAGGAATTCGAGGTGCCACTGTGACGTCGCCCGTGTCGTTTTACCAGTTGGGCAAGATACGTACAGTTGTTCTCCTCGTTTTCGTCACCTTTATAAACGTATCTATTTTAATTGCATCACTTACAAATATTAAGTAAAGTCATACTTGGAGACATGATATCTTCTTACTTTTGATATTTTGTGTACAGCTCTAAGAAACGACTAAGTCGGCGCGTCACCGCTGTCGGTTGAATGTGGATCGCTCCGCGATCTTTTGGCGCGACGTGACCTCGTACGTCAGAGCGGCAGAGTCGAGCTGCCGTTCAGAGGCAACCGCAATGTTGTTGCCTCTGCAATGAAGCGGAGGGCGGTCAATATTTGCTGGTGATTGCAGCCGGATGGGGAAGGCGGCGGCGCTTGTTCAGTGTTCGCGGGCGGCGTCTGCCTGTGGGCGTCGCAGTTGCGCGGCCCGGCGCTGGGCCTTCGTCTGCGAAGGTCGAGACGAGACCGCGCGCGCTTTGCCTGCCTCTGCTTGCTCAGCTGCCGCGTCGAGAATCTTGTCGAGCGGTGAGCGCCAGCCAAGTGGGACTGCGTCGTGACCGTGGCACAGCTGCCCGCAGTTGAAGCGCTCCTCCTCAAAATGCTGCGCAGGTCGGACTTCAACGCGTTGCCGAGGACGCGCTGCAGGTCTCCTTCAAGGAGTCCTTGCCGGCAATGCAGCCATGGCAAAATTTAGCTGCAGCTCGCTTGATTGATTCCGCGGCGAAATTCTCTTCAAAACGGACACCACCTCGAGTGCAACTGCACCATCCTCGAGCAGAGGCTTCAGTGTAGCCTACACTCATAAGGATGAAGCTCGAGCCATCCGCACGAGTCTGAGACTCACCCTGACGGCGGCGACACAGCAGGCGAAGTGAAGGTGTATGCAGTGGCAACGCAGTCATCAAGGCCTTTGCCGATGGGAGTGGTGCCACAATGACGAGGAACGCGGCGTCGGACCTGCGTCATGTGGGGCGCGACGAGCCTTGTCGAGCTTGGCTTGGAGATCAGCAGAGCAAGTTGCTGCTGCTGGCCCGTCGGTGGCGGTTTGCCCTTTAGATTGGCAAAAGGGCCGGCGGAAACTGCTCGGCGCTCAGCTGCCCGTGCGTGTCTGCCTCCAAGGCTTGGAAACGGTAGATCAGCGTCGTTGGCGACATGAACCTGCACATGTCTTGCCGACGGCAAGTCGTGCCTCAACCGGAGCAGTACCGTGGCGGTCGTGAAGGGACACCAGTTGTTTGGTGCACCACCAAACGGATCCCGGGTCTGACGCACAGCACCAGGATTCCAGCTTGCGGACAAAATGGTCGGTATCCGATACATGTAGCAGCACTGCACTGCGTTGGCTGCCTTTTATACTTCGGTGCGAGAGCGACGCTGTACACTCACTGGCTGGCTCGCTTTCCACGCTTTTCTCGGCGGCTGCCGTTGAGCCCGTCGTGGCGGCGGCAGCAGCAGCGCAATCGCCATGAGAGCTTTGTGGCTACCATGGAATCCCACGAAGTTGAAAGCGGCGTCGCGCCCCGTGTGAATGGCATCCGATCGCCACTTGCGTTCTGGTGACCATGCGTTAAACTGCTGCGCATCATTAGCCATCACCTTCGAACACTAAAGCGCCGATGAACGGCATCCGGGATGAACGGCATCCACACGAGCACCGAGGTGTCCGCACCAATGTTCATCATGAAGTTCATCAGCATTTTGAGTCAAGACAGGGGCTTTGCTCGAGTGCATCATCCGACTTGGATTGACGCGCGCGGTGCATCACACTTTCAGTCCGACAGGGGACCAGATCGTCCACCGCCGCCAGATTCGAAAGTTGAAGTGGGTTTTTCTCTGGTTTAAACTATGGGTTCTCTGCCGTGCGTCCCTCGGCTCCTCTCACTTTCCAATTTGCGCCGCAAGAAGAAGACGAAACAATTCAACATGCCGACGTCCGGGACGCTTTCGATCCACGTGCACGGCATCGAAGCCACGTTCGGCGAGGACGAGTACGCAGCCAAGCGCCTGGCCGTGCGCTTCGCCATCAGCAGCAGCGAGCACGTGACCAAGTTCAAGAAGCACGACGCGGCCATCGACGAGCACGCGACGCTGCGTGTGACGGACGCGCCTGCTGACGCCAAGCTCACGATCCAATTGCTGCACGAGAGGACCAAGAAGCCGCTCGTGAGCACGGAGAAGCCGCTGGCCGAGTACCTGCACAGTCTGCAGAACCGCAAGATGACGTTCACGTTCGGAGCCAAGGCCGCTCCTAGTACGGCGCTGCTGACGTATACTGCAGACTGGGAGTCGGCGACCACGACGCTGGCCCAGTTGGACACGCACCGCCCGTGGTTCATGCGCGTGGCCTACTACTACGACACGTCCAAGAACGTGTACAACTACACCACGAGCTTCCGTGTAGTGGCTCCGTTCGCGCGTTTTGGCGAGACGACAGCTAATACGGTGGTGGAGAAGGTGAGCGGCAAGTCGCTGCACGAGATCGACGAGGCGTGGGTGGGTCCGGGTCTCAACGCGCTGGACGACAAGGTGGACGCTACTATTTCGTCTGTGGCTACGACGCTGTACACTGGCCAGCAGTTCGCGCTCAAGAAGAAGGACGAGGCTGTGGATGCGGCTTCCAACGTGGTCAAGAAGACGGGCGAGACGGTGTCTGGAGCGGTGGGCAAGACGGTGCACACGGCTACGAAGGCCAAGGATTACACGACTGAGAGAGTGGTCTCCGCTACGTCGGCTGTGTATGGCACAGTAGCCAGCGTGGCCGACTACACCAAGACGCAGGTGGTGCACGCGTCCTCGTCTACGTACGGCACGGTCAAGGGTGTGACCTTCACGGCGCTGAGCTACGTGCCCGTGATCGGCCCCAAGATCGCCGTGTAAGCTGGAGGACTTGTTGATATTTGTTTATGAGGGCTCCTAGCAAGTCCAGATGCGATGACGTCGGCCAACCCTCGACGGACAGGGAAGTAACGTAGAACCTTTAAACATGGCACGTGTTACTGGCATTCGGAGCGTTGATGGTCATGTTGAAGTGGTTCCAGCTGTTCAAATCCAAAGGTGATGGCCATTTCGACGCCGACGGAAGCGCTGATCTCCTCACATGATTGCATCACACGGCGGGCTGCTGCACGGAAGAACATCGATGTAGGATGATAAAAGGGGTCGTGCGCCACTAAGCAAGGCAGCTTCCAGCCTGGACGCGTCAGGCTCACGATTCAGGTCGACATGGGAATCGTCGCACGGTCCACTACTGACAGGGGCGACCAGTTTCCACCGCCCTCATGATCAGCGTGCTTCATCGGGTAAGAGATGTCTGCCAAGTAAAAAGTGCTCGCAGCCGCAGCGAAAGCAGTTTCTCGTCTCTGAATCAAGGCATCATGGCGAAAAATCCCCTGCTCCAGCATGCGAATTTCCATGCAAGGGGCTATCTTCTCGAGCTAAAGCCACTCGTTTCACGCCTGGACAGTGCCCAGTTCGTAGGAAATCCCAATTACCAGGAAGGAAGGTTTCCAA
The DNA here is from genome assembly GCA_012656075.1 of Phytophthora hibernalis. NCBI lineage: Eukaryota > Oomycota > Peronosporomycetes > Peronosporales > Peronosporaceae > Phytophthora > Phytophthora hibernalis. Next base: position 139,638 of record JAAKBF010000256.1, read on the forward strand.
ATGAGTCGGAGCCTGCCACACAGTAAAGATTCACAACCGCTGTACACACAACCAACGCAATTCAACAGCTCAAGCGAATACTTGATTAATTCTCACCAGGCACCTTCTTGTTCCACTCGCCGGTCCGAGCCTTCTTCTTCTTCAGGCCGTCCTCGAGCACGTCCAGAGCATTCTCCTCGTCGTCAATCAACTCTGGAATACAGAGAAACAATAAATATTAGCATAGCTGCATACCTTGCACAACGCCAACTTCACACGTACCTATCGTCGCAGCAGCACTCCGGAAGTCATTGAATGTGGCAGTCGCCGTGGCCTCAAGGGGCGACAACCTCTTGCTCTCCCCTTTCGAGAGAGAATACACCTGCAGGAACGGGATTTTCTTGTAGGATACTGCAAGTGCTTCTTCCTCTGTGAATAGGAGTTGGCAGGGTTCGTTGGCAAGCAGCGACTGCACGTCCTCGGAGGATCACCACCTCATTCAGGGTGTGAGCTCCATCAGCAGCCACAATCTCGAAGAACCGCGCGTGCTGGTAGTTCACAAGAACCGCCACAACGTTCGTCTTCGGGCAGATCGCCAACGACACGTTGAGCAAGCTCTTGGCAGCTTTACGGCCACTGTCCTCGTTGTCTACGTCGTCATCGAGAGGCGCCAGCGACACCTCCACACCTGGGAGCAGCGTCTCCGATGCCAGCAGCTTGCCAGTCGTCATCTCCCACAGCTTGAGCGTGTTGTCCATGGACGTCGACACCACAAGCTGCGGCGTCACCGTGCTGCACGCCACCTTGGTGAGACTGGCAGCGTGACCCAGACAGTAGCTCTCAATGATCGAGGCGTTCGGGAACCTCGACACCCGCAGCTTCTCGTCGCGATCCGCCGTGAGCAGCAGCGACGAGTCGTGGTTCACCGCCACGTGGGTGACCATGGACGTCGTGTGGCCCAACAGCGTCTTGAGGTCGCGGTCCACGTCGGGGAAGGGGACAGCCACAGCCTCGCCCGTCTTCTGGCCCACCACCACCGCGTACTTGGTCTCTCCATTGGTCAACGTCACGTGACCCACAGTCATGCACGTGGCGCTACGAGGCACCGAACGCGAGGCCTTGAGCAGCAGCGTTTCGGCCGCCAGGTCCAGTTCGTAGTGCACCAGACGACGTTCATCCACGAGCAGCAGCAGCGCCAACAGCTCAGATCCCTGCGGCTGGAACAGCTCCATGGTCGTGATGCGGTTGGCTGGAGACGCAGGCTGCGTGGGCTGCTTCTGCTTGCTCTTGGATTCATCCTCGTCTTCCAGGGTCTCAGCTGCGCCGTCCGCGCCCTGCAACACCTCAAATCGCAGCAATTTCTGCGTGGCTGACGTAGCCACAGGCAGAACGAAGACCGTCGAGTTACGCGCCGTCACCACGACGCCATGCGCCGCCGCCACAAACACTCCCGTCGCCACCATAATATGCTATATATATTATTGACACACGAAATGTCTGGTGCAGAGCTTGCCGTAACTTTATCAACAGATATTACAGAGATCCCCATAAGTTCTTTTAGGTTAAAAGATTTGAAAATGGATTTGTATCGCGGTAGAGCATGGCTTTGTGACAACTGTACTAATTTTGCAAGGTAAATACATGTAACTCATTACTACTGTAATGGGGGATGCGAATATATTCAAAATGATATCCAGTCTGACGGATGATATTTAAAATATGCATAATATTTTCATTTTGAAAGCGAATATTGATATCTACTACTTGGCGAATATATTCGAATATTTGATATTTTCAAAATGATTACGCTATAATCAATTTCAACCAATCAAAACACACCTAAAACAAAAAAGATTAGTGATCACTCGCGCCTGTATTTGAATTTGTTGCGGTTTATAAGGCTAACTACTCCCGAAGTCGCGCTCAGCTGCAACTTTGCCTATGGAGGGCGGGTTCCTAGGAACACGTATCCACGGCAGTAGCCTATTGATCACTCGCGCCTGTACTATTATATTACAAATTGACCTGGTTGGTCGGCGGCACTATTAATAGGGCAACAGCTGAAGTTGGCTAAACACTGGGGAGCACTGCCGATGCGATGCTCATTTACTCGTGCGCGATTTTTCCTATAGCTGTGCACGTCAGTAGAAGCTCCACTAGGTGTATCCTCAGCGGCTGAGTCAGCCCGCCATCCAAATAATATTTGGACGGCGGGCTATATATTATATACCTTTCCATAACTCGTACTTACTCCGAAGTACCATTAATATTCACGTGGAATATGCATGATAAATACTGGGGGCTATGCATAAATTATGCAGCATAATATCCGACACAGATATTTATGCATAATATATGCAGGAGAGTATGCTTAATATCCGACACAGATATTTACTACGTGTAGGCCCCCCAACATAATTGGCATACTACGCAATAGACGGCCAAGGGCATCCGCATCACCGACTACTCCCCAGCACAACAATGTGCTACACACGAGGCGACGACAATGCACACCATTAGCCGGATAGCTCGAATATGCTTGAGCAAGCTCCAGCTCGCCTTCACACATGGTGCTCATGGCTACCTTTCAGAATATCACTTTATATTATTTTTATATCTGATATTTTGAAGAATCCTCGATGATATTTAAATATTATGGTACTCTTTTGCATTTTGAAAGAATATAGATATTTTTGCACAAAAATAGTACTACTAATACCCGAAAATATTATGCATATTTGAATTACCCCGGGTCAGCAAACCAACCCGGGCCTCGTAAATCCTATCATGGTGCATGATTATTCGAATGAAATTACGTAGGTAGTCTACCGTACTACTACCGGTGGTATGGACAACTCTCATAGCCTTCAGCCAGGAACCTCTTACGCCAAATACGGCCCGGACCTATCTCGAAGTAACCCAAGAGCCACACCTACATCAGCTTGGTTGTGATCAGGTCTTCCCCATCATATTTGCGAAGGGTTATGCTCTATTCAAGGCTTGATCCCAACTCTATGTGCATTGACAATGCCAATTTGGCATCGGCGTGCTGCGTTTCAACTTGAAGACTTGAAACTTTCACGTTTTCTCGTCGCCTCCAGAACGCGGCACTAGGTAAAGTATATTACATGTACATGTATTGTGCCTTTCTACTATTTTGTCCGCCTAATCGGGCTTCTTAATCTGGCTTTGTCCTCCTAGATGGGCCTGTATAAATCGGAGGTGGCCAATAAGCTAAAATGTCGATTTAGAAAAGCTCAAGAGTGAGTCAGGAATCCAGGCTGTGGATGGCACCAATGCCAAGGGTGCTCCACCATTGGAGTATGTGGCGTTGACGCCTCACAGGCCGTCAGTCAGTCACTGACTCACGGCACTCACACAATACTACTAGTAATATACAGCAATATTCATATTAGACGCTACAGTACCTGTATTCAAATATCGAGGCTAGCCCTTCAAACCTGAGCCAATGTTACCGGTATGCTGTAGTCTAAAAAGATATTTTTATTGTCGGGGATAATATTGGTCCTGTGGTATTGTCTTTACTGCATCTAAATCGGGCCGCATAACAAGGGCGCTTGCGTTGAGTCTTGATGCTGTATGACACGTTTATTAAGACTTTCAATGTATGGTTTTGCTCGAAAAGACCCGAATGCCAGTCAGAGCAGCGGCATTCGGGCCTTTGCAAAGAAAATGACACTTTGATTCAGCGCGTCAAAGCCTTTAGCGCTTCATCAAGGGTTCATCGGCCACCACGTGTTTGTTGTTAATCCTGACTAAAGGATGATAAAAAATAGTTCTAATCCAACTATGAACCCCTAAACACATTTCAAAGAGCTCGGGAAAAGCATAGTTTTTAAATCCATTTAGCCAAAATAAAAGAAAGACACAATAATTGTTGTGCTGGCTGGTGCTGGTTCTGGGTCTGGTGCTCTAGGGTTAGGCAAACAAATACTACCGGAAAGTCTGAAACCAGAGCCTGTCCGGTTTTAGTAGCGTCACTGAAAAAGTGTCCCACCAGCCCCACAACCACACAGGCACCACCGACGACGGCAGCGACGACGGCCGCGCTCTCCAGCGTCAGCCTCCCCTTCCTCGCAAGCATATCCTCCACGTAAACGACGTCCAGCTCCAGGAGCACCAACTTCGATAGCGGCACGACGCATCCAGCACCAAGATATACCATGCTGAACGATCCTTTGACGAGGTTACGCGTATGAGGTTACGCGTATGGAAGCAGCCATACAAGGATATATACAAGGATGGGTGGCAGCACTACTGATGCTGGTGCCGCTGGTGGTGGAGGTAGGATCTCCGGCTGCGGCGTGCTCGACCCCGGGCAGGTTAGGCATTAGACGCAAGAGTCTTGCGTCTGGCACCGCGGCCAACCACATCCACACCAGCACCCATGGACAATCCCGTGGATTTATCCTCCACCAGAACCTGGGAACTCAATCATATCTCGAGTTCTCGAGCTCTCGGTGTTTCACATATTTTACCCTAGCCACAATTGAAACGAACCAATCATTAAACATTTCAACCCTACGCCTAATTTCAACACCAGAACCAGCACCAGCCAGCGCGACCAGCCCCTAGGTCCATTGGGCCTGTTCACACTGAGGAGTTCCGGCATAGAGGATTGCCGGGATGCCGCACGTGGTTTTCGCGTTTATGCACTGCGGTACCGGGAAGCTGTTCACGCTGGGGCTCCGGAATAGCGATCGAATTTGACAGGTGATATATCTATTTTAGGAGGTTTTCAGCTCCCCCTTTCACACCGGTGGAGCACGGCATAGAGAGGAGACCGCCTGCGTGAACTCGCAGCTGACAGCAGCGCGCTTGCTGTTGTCACCTAACCTCGCACTACATTAACCTGGTGCTACTGCAGTTGCTGCTTTAACTCGCTGCTTAGTGACCGTCCACAGTCGCGAGCAGCATGTCGCGATACTCGCCGCTTGCCCGATGCTCAAGGCGACACTAGCGACAGCGCTGCTGCTTACCACAGTACTGGGATACTGAAGTGTTTCTTCTGCGCATGCTACTAGTATATGTGGTTGTGGTTCTGCTCCTAACTCTGGTGCCTGTTGCCGCGCTGCTCCTGTAGTGTACATGCATGTGTAGTAGTGGTGACAGGAATGAACGGTGGTGGATATGCCGTTAAAATACCCCCTGGTCTGGAGCAGGGGTATTTACGTTTATTTTATGTTCGATTTCCGCCATAGCAAAATTAAGCTATACCGGAGGCGGACGCAGTCTGAACACCTCGGTTTCGGTATTTTATGCCGGAACCACTCAGTGTGAACCCCAATGAGTTTCCCGGCAACTTGCCGGGAAACTCTGACATTTCGAGAAAACCGTACCACTTTACGTAACACGTCCCAGACCAACCTACCGGTACAGTAGATCTCAAAACCAGTTCATTGAGTCTGTGGATGCTGGAGCCACCGCGAACCTTGATTTCGTCGGGATCGTCTGGGCTTATCTCGTACGCGTATACTTCCGCCTTTGACAGTACAGCTGCATATTGTGGCTCGATTTGCTGAGCTACGAAGTGGGTCGTAAACCTTCGAACATTTGACATCTCCTCATCGTAGTTCGTGTTGACAAAGTGATCAATACGAGACAACCGGTACTTGTTCTCGTTCTCCGCTCGTCTGTCACCTGCCACCAGAGTTTTTACACATTGATCCATGCTCATACTGCTGTTGATTACGTCTATCAGCTTCCCAAAGAAGATTTCAAGACGAGTGTTGGTGCGGTTCTTGAAGTGGGGAAGCTTAGCCTTCAAATGCATGACTCACATGTCTTGACATGAGTCCCAGTTCTTGTTGAAGTACTTACAGAACACTTCGAGTCTAATTCGCGAACATAGACCTCTCAGCGATGCACGAGTGGTGTCGTACTATTCTTGAGAGCTCGCGTAGACCATTTTATGAATAGCTGCATCCACCTGAGAGGCATCGTCATTAGAGACCTTCCCAAACTCAGGTTTCGCACGCTTCTCCTTCAGGTACTTAATGACGTGAAATGACAGATTAAAATCCGAGCTCCCGGGAGTAGGACTGCAGAACTCGCACTTCATTCATGTCTTTGTCCACAATGATCTCTCGCAGCAATTTCAAACCGTCAGGATGTGCACGTTTGAAATGTGATATAGTCCTATCCATGTGCCAGTCACCATTAGCTTGTGCTGCACGACCACCCCTTCACCAAACGCGTTCATGACCACGAACGCCACAAGCTGGTAGTTGGTGTCTACCTTGCAATACGAAGCATGGGTTAGTCCTGTATAAAGCCTGCATCGAGGTAGCGTTTACCTGTTCGTCTTGTGTGTGCAAGCGACTAGCAGGGTTTCTTTAAAGCAACTGAATGTCTTCCGCATCCCTCATGTCTCTCCGGTCTCAGTTTCTGCAATGCTCACGCAGTTCCTCGGGTCAGCGGCAGCCAGCGAACCAACTTCGGCAGCTGTCGCGTCGTTGTCGTCCAGGGAAGACACTGACGACGCGAAGTCCTGCTTAATGTTCTCCACGTCCGCCTTGATCACATTCTGCTCATGATCCAGTCGTAAATATTGGATCGTTTTGCTCCGACAGCAAGCATTCCTTCCCCACGAGCTCTCACCATCGCATCAGAGACTCCACGGGCGCATGGATAGGATGCATACGTCGCGCCCATAATGGGGTGGTTGTGATAGAAGCGGCCCAACTTGACTCCAAGTTGCCACGTCCCTATGCAATGTTGCCATTGGACAACGAAGCCAAATTGTCAGTCCGTTTCCCGGATGTGGTGGCGGTGGCGTTTGCCCGATCCTCGTCTCTTTCACCCTGGTCATCCATGCGTACATATGTAGGTTCTCTGCTATGGGTCGAGGTCTTCTGGTATTAGCGCCGCGTCGTCCAATCCTTTCTTGGTTTTCTGGAGACGTCTGTTTCGCTCCGCACGGCCCATGGTTTCGAACGTGGGAATGACTTGCTTGGTCTTCTCACTGTGTCCATCCAAATGCGCAAGCCACGACTCCCAGTCTTTGTGCCAGGTATGTGGGGCAACGAGAACTACTTGACAAGAACCACCCTCGACTCGATTTCTTTGGTCACAGTCTGGATCCTGATCCGAATACACGAGTCCTCTTCGGGTCCCAGAGTCCACGCTCGAGTCATCACCGACGTCCTCCTCTGAACTTGATACCTGCGCCTCAACCTCAGAGTCACCATCCACAGCAGAGGCCCAGCCTCCTTGTCAGCTTCGTCCACCAAGTGTTTCTCCGTCATCGCCGGATGCTGGGTGCCTTGCAGGCTTTTCAGCTTCGTTCACCATCTCCGCGCCGGGTGTTTCTCCGTCGTCACCGGCTGTTATGTGTGTCATGTCCTGGATAGCTTCGTCCACCTTATCTGCGCCGATCTTCTCACCTTCGTCTTCGGCTGCTGCGTGTCTTGCGGGCTGGCAAACGTCGGCCACCATTTCCGCGCCGCGTTTCTCTCCTTCATCGACGGCTGCTGCGTGTCTGGGCTTGCCCGTGTCGTTCACCATCCCCACGTCGGGATTCTCGCCGATTGCTGCACGTCTGGGCTTGCCAGCGTCATCCACCGCCCCCGCGGCGGGTTTCGCGCCGTCGTTCCTCGGTTTTGCGTGTATTGGCGCCATCTCCGCGTCGGGTTTCTCGCCTTCGTTGCCCGGCTCCTGTGTGCGCTGGGGACTCGCCACTTCCCGTTCTGGCAGCGGTTTCAATAATGGCTCGTTTCTCTTCTACCACGAAAAATACCTCCCAGAAAGATACTTTACATTACGTCCTGGTAAAATCCGTACAACAATCCTGGATGAATCCTGATGCGAAGTTATTGTTGTAATCCTGGACTCCCATGTTTCGGTTAAAGTAATACCACTCCGTTCCAGATCTTTTGTCAATTTCAACTATTTACTTGTTCCAAAACTATAGTCAACTTGTTGCACTAGCTTTCACTATGACCGTCAATAACAGATCGCTCTGGGACGGGCAGAAATGATGCGGTGGTATCAGAGCATTTGATGCTCCGGGGAAGTCTTCCCTCCCTGGTGACGAATCTTGAAAGTATTGTCTCCGCCAACAGCAACGCAATCATCCATAACGCACTGTAGAGTTAAGGACCCTGCGTTCAGGCTTGCCGATGGCAACATGTCGAATTCCACCGTTACGTTATTTACCAGCTCGCCCAGCATATGCGCAGCCATGCGCTGCCGGAGCGCCTGGAGAGCGTTGAAGACAGCTAGGTCCAACATGTTAATGTCGGGACAATTGGGCGGTTGGAACCGCAACTGCACATTGCATCCACTGCCTGACACCACTCAGTGTCATCCAGTTGTACGTGGGAGGAGGCGTTATCTTTCGGGCGTGGACCCCAACGCTACGGCTACAGTCCTCACAGCATCACGCGGTAAGACGCCGCCAGTAGCTTCGTGGAGAAGGGCAGCCATTACACGCACGTGCTGGTCGTCAGAGAGGTTGCTGGCTTGTGGGCGGGACGTGGCTCGGGGGGCGCTGATACGGCTCTTCGTGCTGGTCTTGGGTATTTGGTGGGCAGCTTTCTGAGGGGGGCGATATCAATACTGATTACCTCTATCATGAGCCTCAAAATGCCACTCAACCGCTTCTGTTGGCTGTCATGGCTCGAGTTGTTGTAAGCGCGGCACACCATTCAAACCGTGGTATCGAGACGGTTCAATTACTGCCAATAACATGGCTATATAGCTAGTTTTGACGAATCGCGAGCGCAATCTCGTAAAGTGGGCAATACATCTGGAACGGACTGGTATCAAATATTTTCAAATTGTTTGGACACAAGGATCGATAATAGTATTATACATTAATATTACTAAGAGTAAATTACTGTTTCTTATAGTTTGTTTTAGAAACTGCAAGTGTTGCACGGGAAATTTAGTAGTTTACAAAATGGAAAAATAGTACTAAAAATTCATAAAATAGTACTAATTTACATCTACTAGTACGAACATTACTTCGTAAGTGCACCACTCACAATTTTATTATGATCCTGATAAACAAAGTCGCTGCGCTCTAAAATTTACCGGTATGAATTTTTCAGTTTTGAAAGTAGTGAAACGTATTATGTGAGGGATATTATTATGTGCAAGCCTCCCACGAGCAAATGACGAGCACGACTCGTGAGGTTTTACCGCGATCAATAAAACCTTACGAGCAGTGCTCGCGAGGTTTTTGATTCGACCTCACTGATCAGTTTAGCACGAGAATATCACGTGCATTTGCTCGTTCTCCGGCGCTTCAATTGGGTGTAAAAGACCATTTTTTAATTGGCCATTATTCAGCGACGTCTTCTGCAGGCGTAAGTAAAATATAGGGAAAATTCCAAAGGGGGACATACATTTTCAAAGAGGGACTCGATAATTACGCTGTCTATAAAAGCTAGTTTTTACTACCGTAAGCCTCTTCCAATCTGCAGTGGATCCCCGACCGTTGCTGACATTGATGGCGCTACTGAGCGTGCCCCCTGGACGTGTACGTGGCCGACGGGGTATCCGCCAAGATGAACTCGTCCACCTGCGAGATAACGTGGTCCTGGCCCGTGTAGGCGCCCGTCGCATGGCGCTCGTCCCCATCGCACGCCAAGTCGCGTCGGCATGAAGGAGACGCGCTTGTATCTAATGGGCGTCCCTATGCTCTTCGTGCCCTGTCGCAGGGGTAGCTACAAGCAGGAACGCTCTCTGTCTCGCCACCTGTTGGACGAGAACGAGACGCTCTTCGACCTGTTTGTGTTGGACTTTAAGGATGAGCCCACGCATCCCGTGGGCGGTACGGGCGCTCAACGGTCTGAGATTCCTTCGCAATGGGGAATGACAAGAATTATGCGGTGCAGACGGGTGACTGGCCTGTTGGACGAAGTGCGCCAAGGCATGTACCTGATGGAGTAGGCGCTGGGCGTGAGAAGGTTGGTGCATTCGGGCGTGCCCATCTCGATGCCCAACATGATGTACACGGTGCCGAACCGGTTCCTGAACTACGAAATCACCAAGGGCGTGCGGCGACTGCCACGACTGCTACCACCGACGGCTGCAAACGTTCGGCGACATGGTGCTGGCAGAGCTGGTGCAAAAGTACAAGAAGGCGTGCGAGAAGCGCGACAAGTCGTTCTCGTCGGACACGTTGGAGCAGATGCGCATGACATCGAGACCGGTTTTCGCTTGTGGAATATCCCGCGCGCCGTCAAGTACCGTGAGATCAAGAAGATAACGGGTCTCAAGGGCACGGACGTGGTCGTTCAGGACAGCGTGTACGGCAACATCAACGACCAGTTACACATGAGCTTGATCTTCACGCGTAACTCGGTCAACGACGAGAACAAGCTGTATGGTGAGTTCCGGATGAACGCGCATGGTGAAGATGTGGCTGCACCCGGTCTTTGTCAACGATAAGATGTACCCGAAGGACTGCTGTACCAAGTCCTGCCGGTGTCTAGGACACGACTACTGGGAAAGATCATGTTCACCACGGCGAACGCAGAGAAACAAGACTAAGCCGTCATAATCGAAGTGTATACTTCGCCTAATTCTTCTTTGTGTATGTCAAGTTCGGCCAGTACACGATGCCTTCCGTGTAGACTCACCACATTCACCACGCGAACGAATTCTCCGTTTACGGGGCCGTCCAGTCTGCCGTTGATAAAGTGCAGTTGTCAAGGTTTCATCTGCTCTTTTTCCGATTCGTCCAGGAGCGCAATGGGACGCTGATTCTTCGCATATTGAGCAACGGTGTAGCAGCTAAAAAACAATTGAAACACATCCTCCAGACCTCCGTTCGTCTGCATTTTGACAGCCAAGAGGTGGCGACACGGGATCCCTTGCTGTAACCAAGACACACATGAGCATGATGGCGGAGATAATTTCACCTCTCTTGGCTTGTCCCCGTGACCCAATCGACTGGTGTATGCAACTTCGTCCGAGATGAACGAAACAGAGTACAGCGGCAACTGCTTAAGCTCACACTGCAGGATCCAAGGCGACCATCGCACGAACAAAATGACCTTCTCCGTCACGCTGAATGTCGCTTAAAACGTCGTTGTTGCACTTCGCAAATGCTTCAAGATACCACGGCAGGTATTTGATAGACTGCTCGTCTTCTGAGAACACCTCACGAAGTACAATATCCTTCACTCTGTATAGCATGCTGGTACTGCGTATCAACTTGGACGCTTCTTGCAGCTGCCCAGCCATCGCCGACGCAGAGATGCTGGCGTCAGCAACTACAGCAGACCGCAGCACTGACGATGCAGCTAGTTGATGAGCAGAGGGTTTCGCAGTCAACGTGCAGTTGATATGCTTGAGATTGGTTGTTTTCACGTGCCAGTTGTTCTGTTGATGTTTCCTCTTTGACACCGACAATTTTACGAACCAGGTACAAGACGCCCCACTAGAACAGCGAATGTCTTTAAACGTACCACCTCTCTTGCTAACAACAACCCGCTTACCAAGCGCTAATGCGTAAGCTTTAATTGCAGCAACAGCGTCCTTTCCGGTTCTCCACCTCTGCTGACGCAGACCATCTAGCTCTGCATCGCCCGTATCGTCTTCACCGTCGGCCATTTTGATCTGGTGGTGGAGGCTGAAAACAGGATCACAGAGGCTCGGGTAATTATAAGAGGCTTACGGTAGTAAAAGCTAGCTTTTATAGACAGCGTAATTATCGAGTCCCTCTTTGAAAATGTATTTCGATTCGAGTCCCCCTTTGGAATTTTCCCTAAAATATAACCCCTCCTTCCAGCAAGTCGTCATGGTACTCACCCGGTCTCAGGCGAAAGCAGAAGCGGAAGTTCAAGCTGTGCAAGGCAACGAAGACGATCACGTTGAAGACATGCACGACTGTCCCCAAATCGAAGAAGCACCGTAAGCCGAAGAGCAGTCCGACTGCGGGCACGACCGAGACGACCGAGGAGGAGATCACGGAGGAGACCTAAGCAGTGACGAGATGGTCGAAGTGGTCGCGGCATGGGGCCCACTGGCTACTGCCAAGATGGCTGTAGAGGCGCCGGCACTGTCGCACTTGCTGCAGAACCGCGTGCTGCTCAAGCGCGAAGACCTACAGCCCGTCTTCAACTTCAAGATCCGCGGCGCGAACAACAAGATGGCCAGTCTCTCGGCCGTGGAGAAGGCGGGCGGCTGCTGCTCGGCCGGCAACTACGCGCAGGGCGAGTGCGCCAAGGTCGTCATGCCTCTGGCCACGCCCGACATCAAGGTGAACGCTGTGCGTCACCACGGCGGAGAGTTCGTGGACATTGTGCTGCATGGCAAGTCATTCGACGACGCGGCGGCGGAGGCGCGTCGGCTGATGCAGGAGGAGAAGCTCACGATGCTGCTGCCGTTTGACGACCCGTACGTGATCACCGGACAGGGAACTATTGGCATGGAGATTTTGCAGCAGACTAGTGGCTCTGGAGATAAGTTGGACGCTATCTTCGTGTCGTCTGGAGGCGGCGGCATGCTCGCCGGCTTCGCGGCGTGGGTCAAGCAGATCCGTCCGAGTGTCAAGGTCGTTGGCGTGGAGGCGGCCGACGCCGCCGGCATGACGGCGTCCCTTGCAGCGGGGAAAGTCGTAGAGTTGGACCATGTCGAACTTCTCGCGGACGGCGCGGCCGTCAAGCGCGTGGGAACGGAGACCTTCCGTGTGTGTGCGGACTACGTGGACGAGATGATGACAGTCTCGACCGACGAGATCTGCGCGGCGATCAAGGCTGGATTTAAAGATACGCGCGCGATCCTCGAGCCGGCAGGTGTGCTGTCCATTGCGGGAATGACGCAGTATGCCAAGACGCGCGGACTATTCGGCTTTCAGTTCGTGGCCATCACGTCCGGCGCTAATATCGACTTTGATCGACTGCGCTTCGTATCTGAGCGCGCGGACTCGCGCGAGCGCCTGATTGCCGTGGAGATTGATGAGAACACGGGTGCTTTTATGCGCCTCAACCGTCGACTAGATGCGGTGGGTGTTCGCATCACCGAGTTCAGCAACCGCTTCGCCGACGCCCAGAAAGCGCGCGTGCATCTGTCGTTCCACTCGCCTAGTGCCGAGCACGCTGATGCTGCCATTCGTGAACTGCAGGAGGAGGAGTCACCGCTCCGATTCGCACGCGGTGGCGCGTACCAGGTGTTGGATTTGTCGGACAACGAGTTGGATAAGGTTGACACGCGATACCTTGCTGGCGGCAGGGCTCGTGGTGACGTGCAAGACGAGCGACTATATCGCTTTGAGTTCCCGGATCGCCCACGTGCTCTGGTCACCGTCGAAATGTTACTGAGTCTGCGGGGATGGCGAGTTAGGAATAGAGGTTGCAGTCAGACCGTCGTCGAAGAAGACGTCCCTGCTCTCTAGCAGGAAGGATGTTATAGGATTTATCTGCGGTGAGAACACCACCGTGAGAAATAGACCATAGTTGCCGAGGCGGTTGTGTCAAGCAGGAGGCGAGGACATGACGAATGGAGCGTGAACAAAAAGCATATGATCAAACAAACAACAAGTTATAACTCAATGAACGTGAAACTACGAGTTCGTGAAACTACGAGTTCTCCTTCTCCTCCTCGTACAAACTGAAACTCGTGCTCGACATGAAGCCAGCCACGATTTCATCAGAGAAATCCTCCTCCATGTATCCAAAGGGTACGTGAAGCAGGAGGGCGTGTGCTCGCGGTCTTCCCCCTTTGGTCGCCTCAAACTCCACACGTCGTCAAAATCCACAAATTCGTCGTTGCGGCTCAGGAACGTGGTCATGTCGATGTTGTGTTGGTAGGTTGTGACGTGACCATACTCCCGCTAACGCTGAAGTCCCACTCAATCTGGCGTGATGATGCAGGATAGCGAAGAGCACTTTCACTGCTCGCGGTAGGAAGATGTAGTATTTTCGGTGCATAACTCGCCTCCAGAATGACAGAACTGATTCCGGTAGACTTAGTTAGACACGTAGGTCTTCGACATCGTTTTGCAGGTCCAAAAGTCTGCCATCATTGTGAAGTTCGGGTACACCTCTTTGTTGATCTCGAAAAACTAGGTGACGTCCTTCCTCGTGGAGGCGTACAACTCAATGATAGTTTCACCGATTCGCACCGCAGTCATCTTGACCTTCATCTCCTCCTTCTTGACGAGGTCCTCCAGCAACTTGGACTACTCGTACTCACATATACACAGCGGCAAGTTGTGGTTGATGATGCGAAGCGTTTCCAGGAGAATGTTCAAACGGGCTGGATTCCGCGCGTACATCGCCGACGATCGCAGGTGCTCGATCTCTACTTCATGTTTTCGCTTTGTCTTGCCTTCCTTCTTGGTTTTCGGCGATTCGAGGTGGTGTACTGCTTAACAGCGGCGGAGGTCCTTCCCTTTGATAGTAGCAGCAGGTTTGTGGCGTTGTCCGCGCTTCGACAGAATTCATCTTCGTCTTGGTGTCCTCGTCGTACTCGACACGCACACCCCAGTCAAAAATGAAGGACGTAGCGCAGGTCTCCGTCTGAAGGCACCGGTCTCAGTCCAGTTCTCTATCGCTTGTCTGAATGCTTCTGGTGCGGACGGCATCGTGGACGTTGCGTATGAGCCTCGGCTCTGGGCTGAGAACTCGGTGGCAGGGGCTACACTTGGTGCTGGTTTCCGCCTTGAAATCGAACTCGCGGTGGCGGGCTAGGTGATGGCCGGCCTTGGATTAGACCGCGGTGGTTGCGGCTCCGCTCGATGCTGGTGCCGACTCTGAACTGGGAGCTCGTGGACTGGGTGCTGGGCTCGGCCTTGGGCTGGAGATCGATGAAGGCGGCTCTATTCGGTGCTGGCCTCAAGATTGGACGAGGAGCTCGACGGCAGCTGCACGGGGTGCTGATCTATCTCTACCCTTGAATTGGCATGGGAGCTCGCGGCGGCTGCACTCGATGCTGGCTCAACCTTGAACGTTAAACTCGGTGGTGGTGGTGGCTGCACTTGATTCTAACCTCGACCTTGGACGGTGAGATCGGCGGCGGCGGCTTCACTTGATGCTGGTCTCCGCCTTGGACTCGGACTCGCGGTACTGCACGCAATGATCGATGCTGCGTGAGCTTGGACTGGGGCGATCTGAGTATTTTTCGCGACTGCGGAAGATCGCCGTAGTTTACGGCATAAACATTGACCAATAGAATTGGCTGCTGGCGAGCACGGCCTTTGGCTCTGACTGCCAAATTCACACTAAGTCCGATTCGTACTTACTATGAAACATGTGCTGCTATGGGCGACTTCGCAAATGACTTGTAATTTGTATGTGGTGGTTAAGTGAACCGCCCAAATTTGGACGGAATTCACAATTTAGTGGTCAATACGTAAATTTCTGACCGAGCTAGCCAATGCGATAGTTCAAGCACTCTTATTGGTCATAAATGCTAAAGATAGTCGCGCTTCATTTCCGCTTAAATACGCCAGAAATTCTCCCTATCTTCCTCATTCCAGAATCTGCCGCGTCGAGTGAAGATGGTGAAGCTTTTCTGTGCGGTCGTTGGTGTGGCAGGAAACGCGTTTGAGGTGGACATCGACGAGGGCGCGTCTGTGTCAGCGTTGAAGGATGCGATCAAGGCGAAGAAGCCTGACACGATCAAGGGAGAAGCCGACAAGCTGAAGCTCTTCCTGGCGAAGAAGGACGAGGGCCGGGGCCCGTGGCTGACGGAAGAAGAAGCGATGAGCGGTGTGAGTGACACCACTGACCTGAAGCTGCTGATATCGGCGCGAGCGGAAGTCGGTCATGTTGGACTGTCAAAAGACGATGTGCGACTTCAATCCACTAAGGAAGAAGTTGCAGCTCTGAAGGGTCCTGTTCACGTGCTGGTGAAGGCGCAGCCAGGGACCGTGGCTCCAAGTGTCTCCCAGGACGGTGTTTTCAATCACTGCAGTGATCCGTTCTTCTCACAATTCTCCACGGTTGACCAAGTTGGTGATTGGCTCAAATTTTCGTCGTTGCTGCCGCTAACGAGACGTCAGTCGATCTTCATTCGCTCTTCGTACCGAATGATTGCCGACCAAGCACTGTTGAATCCAGATGGGGACATGGTCAGGTATGCTGTCGTCACGGGCACGCCGGGGTTGGTAAGTCGGTGTTCGTCTACTATGTCATGTGGAGATTGATCAAGGATAAGAAACGCGTGCTATTTATCACAAGACAACCCCCATCTACTTCGATGGCAGTACGATTCATGAGTGCAAGCAGTTGCCATATTCAGGCAATCAGCAATTCTGGTCGCCCGATTTGTGGTGTCTTGTGGATTCAGTGGACCCAACACATATTGATGGAATGCCTATTGAGCGCTGCTCCGTTCTTCTCGCTAGCACACCGCGACGAGACTGCATCGGTGAGTTCAAGAAGAGTGTTCCTACTCCAGATGTTTTCTACATGCCACTGTGGACAAAAGAAGAACTGGCGGAAATTGCTCCGATGTATCCACGTGTTGCAGCTGCGTGGCAGAATCGATTGAAGTGTCTGGGTGGCGTGCCTCGTTTGGTGTTGCAAGACATTGAAACTGACCCGCAAGTGTTGCTGGAGTCCGCATGCAACAGTTGCTCACTTGATGAGTGCAAGACGTTGGTGTCCATCAACTCGGAGATCAATTCGAGGACCAAGATCGCTCAGACTCTGATTCACATCCACAGCCAAGAGCCATATCGACTGTACAATGTTGTCTATGCGTCAGAATTGGCGATGCGGGTGATTGCTCGAACGAAGTTGGTGTCGAATCGCCTCAACATGGAGAGTTTTCTCAGCTCGTGCAATGGAAATCCGCTAGCCCAATCGCTGTGCGGATACATCTTCGAGCCTTATTGCCTGAGACTGTTGCATGAGGGTGGGGTTTTCAAGTATCGGGAATTATTTTCTGGCGCTAAGAAGCCAAAGCAAAAGCAAAAGCGTAGACGCAAACGAGGTCGCCGAGATTTTGAAGATGGACAAACAATTAACATCCCATCGTCATCGCAGCCTTCTCAAATAGTGGAGCAGGTGGAAGTCGGTCAAATGGCAAAACAGCTGTATGTGCCTCGGACATCGAATTATGCTGCTATTGATGCGTGGATGCCTCATTTCGGTGGATTCCAAATTACTGTGGAAAAAAGCATGACATCAAGGGCGGGGCGGCAGATGATTTGGCGAAACTGGGTCCGAAAGGCAATCGACTCTTCTTTTGCTTCTACCACTCTACTACAACTCTTTCACCAAGAAGACCCCTCAAACCATCGAGCAGTTTGCAATCCTTGTTCCGTATCCCGAGCAGGTGTAATGAAGTTGTAACACATTTATGCTACTCGTTCCTCTACAAAAGCGTTGACAAGATAACGCCTGTCGCGTGTATGCAAACCGAGCGGCATCAATTTTGATTGAAAGAAATGTTACATTAGTAAGCAAACTTGGTTACGTTGGGATACAATTTGCTACAAGCCGAGTGGAGCCGCTTGCGGGGCTCTTTGCGCAAGGTTTAATTAAGCCAAGCAGCCTCGCTTCGCTCAGCAGTAGCGTTCCCGATTTTATTGTATCCCAGCGTAACCAAGTTTGCTTACTACTTTTCAATCAAAATTGACGCCGCATACACGCGACAGGCGTGATCTTGTCAGAACCTGTACAGCTCCGTGGGTGATGATAATAATCATCCAGCGAGCAGGGCTCGGAAAAATAATGGCTCGGAAAAATAATGGCACGTGTTCGTGCGCCCACCTGGAAAAATGTGACAAGGCAGATTGACCATTTGAAACCATCACAATCCGTCGGAGCCCATTAGACTACCATCTCGGTACATCCAATGACCATTCTAAACCATCTCCGAGAGAGCCGGTTGATGTCATCACTTGATGTCTGTACGAAGTATGCGCAGCAAATGTGTATATCCGGAAGAACAAATCAAGTGTGTGCGAAGTCAGGTCGGTCGCATTGGAGCAACAGCAGTAACACCTGGAGAATGAACTGAAAGATGTGTATTACAGGCACATGCAGAGGTATCGGTAGCGTAAGTATTGTAAGGTCCTTTTGTTCACGAAGCCGGGGCTCACAGCTCCCGCAAATATCTCGAACGTCAGAAGAATGTAGACACCGCAATTGTAGTTGTCTGTCTGCAAGCCTAAAGTCGAATTGAACCCTTGGACTCTGTAATCCCTCGTCAAACCACTCGGTATCAGGCCCCGTAGTTTTTGAGCCGCAGCACGTACAGCGAGCTTGTATGACGACTCCACTGGGTCGTAGAGGAGCAGCGTCTTCTTCGAGAGGTCGGTCATAATGCTACACTAGTGGTTACCGTTGCAGTTGACAGGGATTAGAACGCGTTCATCTGAAACTCCAAAAGACGGCAGAGAGCTCAGTTTCATCTGTCACTATTTCGTAGCCGTTGGCGCCGTTGACGACGCTGATCATGTTAGGGCTCACTGAGATCACGTTTGAAATGCCGTTGAACATCTTCTGCATCAACGTGACCATCGTAACGTCGCTAAGTCGACCTTTGGCAGCCAGATCAAGTACTTCCATCTGTACATAGCATCATTCGACAGTGTGAGAATAAGTGCAGCGTTAGGCAACATAGCGAACTTTACCGCATTTGTCAGCAGTCTAAGGCCCTGTAACTTGGAGCATAGGTCTGGGTCTTCTTTCGTGTAAAAGGCGGCGTCAATGTCTAGAGTGAAGACCACTGCGGAAGCCCACTTTTGGGCGGCTTCGATCTCCCGGACTGTCGTTAAGGCGCGGTGGTATTGCTTCATAGTGGCGAGTGTACTGGTTGTAAATATACCAATGGTAGGTATATCTACAGCGACATCGCGTTCAGCTAGGCCTGCGTGTTTCCCTTGCAGTCTCGCCTCTTTTTCATCGCATTTCCGAAGCAAATCCTTCGCAAAGACCCTCACTACTTCGTCCGCTTGTATGATGGGTTGCTAGCTGGCCGTTTTGTTAGTTGCATTGCGACGGGAGGCTTCACCTTCTTCTCGAATACAAACACTTTGAACTTGCTGAGTGTATCTGCTGCAGATCGGTATGTCGGATCACCTGCCAATATATCAGCAATGATGGCTACGTTCAAGTTCATGCTGTGCATTTCGGAGTCCTCTTGGGCCATTGTCACTGCCAAACTTCTCTTCTTTTTGGCTATGGAGGGCTTGATTTTCGGGCGCCCTCCGGATTTTGGCGGCGAACTGACTTGAAAGTTGTCGTCATCTTGCGCTAGAGGCACTAGTTGCAAACCAGTGTCAGACGGTTCTTCGCGTAGCTCAGAGGGTGCGGACCCCACTGCTTGTGTTGTAATGACCATCTCAGATGGTGTACTGACCATCTCAGATGGTGTATTGACCTTTCAGATGGTGACGGGCTCTGACGAGATGGTGCAGTCTCCATTTCAGGTGGACTTGTCTAGTCTCCACTGTAGCAGGGGTCGGTACTTCCTGGTTTGTCTGCGGCACGAGCTCCGTTGCCGGAGGGTCCGTCCATGTGGGGTCCTTCCTGGTGGATCTGTCTCTGGTGGTCTTGGCATTTGAGCTGATGTGTCTTCTTCACACTCACCAACGCCAGTGACGAGCAGCACTTCCAACGACTCCTCGTTTGTGCGCCATGCTGTCTCCCGGTCAGCGCTATTATCATGGTGTGCGATGAGTTTGGCTGCCAGCTCGCTCTCCCCACGCTTAAAGATTTTTCCTATTTGTTGAAGTGCCTGTAGTGCCACGCAATACTGAGGCATACCCATGCCACTCATGGTCTCAGCAATTGTAATCGCGGTCTGCTGAGCTTCTCAATACTTTCGATTAGAGTCCCACGGGTTACTCTCATCCCGTAATACCTTTCCCACCGCAAACGAACCGACCGACACATTATCCAAGGAGGGAGCATGTTGAATCGAAGCCAACAACCATCTCGCCGGTAATAGCTGAGTAGGAATGACGACCTCCATACCTAGGGCCTTGCGAAGGTAAAACACGTGTCTACAGGGTAGCAAACGGGTCGTCATAAAGAGGCACGAACATTCCCAGTTCTGCTTGTTCACAGAGTACTCCACACCAGGCTCATCAGATGCGTCGTCGTCATCTGCCATGTTTTTGATAGAAATTATCCCAGGTACGGCCTCGAAGAACGAGTAACGCGCACGTCCGCTGACAACGTACGTGTACTGCTCGTAGATAAGCTCACATGCGTGCTCACTCACGAGGTTTGCTACGAGCATCATCTCGCGATTGTACTTGCTGTTGTGAACAGTACAAATCTTGGCTGAACGAGCTACAAAGCTGCGCTCGTTCCGACTCTGGTAGCACATGAAGGAGGCGACACACTCGTCTAGGCCCATTGTTCGGCTCATTGTGTCCTTGAGCTGCTTCCACGAAGCCTCAAGCCGGTTATTTGTGTTGTTGCCTAGCGTCACTGCGTTTTGGCGTTTACATGCACAGCACATTGCCTTGCAGCTATCCCAATTCTTGACAAAGTACATCTCGAAAGGGTGCGATTTTACGAGTGTGAGACGGTCACATGTGACCACGTGACCATCCAGATGGGGAGAGATGGTCACTTCAATATCCAACCCAACAGGGTGCCCACCCGAGTTGGTAGAAGGTTGCTCCAAGTCGTGATCTTGCGTAGCTGGCCGTGATCCAATCGACAAAATGTGACGCATGTACGCTCGGTACTTCGAAAATTCTTGCTCAGTCTTTGCGTATACCATAAGTGGCACCATACTGCGGAGCTGTGCCTTTGCCACGACGAAAGCGCGTAGTCAGCCGATGCAACTTGCTCTCGTAGGTACTTTATGACGTGAAACTGGCAAAGTAGAATCACCACATCTGGCAGCGCCGCTTTCAGAACGGCTATTTCAGAAAAATCCTTGTCAACGATGACGCACT
Organism: Phytophthora hibernalis; assembly: GCA_012656075.1. Lineage (NCBI taxonomy): Eukaryota > Oomycota > Peronosporomycetes > Peronosporales > Peronosporaceae > Phytophthora > Phytophthora hibernalis. The sequence goes on from JAAKBF010000256.1 coordinate 160,462, forward strand.
GTAGCTTGGACCATGCCGGATTGTTGGATTTGAACTCCTCCAAGGAGGTAAGTAGGGTAGATGCCCGCTCATTCTGAAGGACAGCATGCTGTACAAATTGCCCTTTCCCGAACGCATCGTGCACCATGAAGGAGATTATCTTATACTTGGACGCGTTCGTGCCATGTGTGGCATCTATCAGCATAACCTCAGGAAAGTGATGAAACATTTCGCGCATGAGTTTGGTCTGTAGTGTAATACTGGTAGCGATTCTCTACATAGTGAAACACCGCGTCGTTAAAACCAGCTTATTTTCATGTACAACCCATAATTCTGCTCACCTTTTTCCTGCACAGTCATACATAGATACTTCATGCAACGGGTATTTCATAATTCAATGCAACCAAGGGCTCAATAGATGCACAAGACACACGTCCTTCCGCGATTCGTACTTACGTTCGTAAACAGCTTTTTGTTTGACACCGTCTCAGAAATTTTCAATCGCATTAACTATCGGCAGCCCGAATGGTGAGCACAGCTGTGAGTCTTCCGGAATTCTTCTGCATATGCTTGACTTTTGCTGATCCACGCCTCCCCTTGAGGGCCCATATTTTGTGGGGTGGAGTGTCGAAATAAATGGCCGTTTCGTCGACGTTGTAGATAGCACTATCCGGAAAATGGCTGTATTCGCTCCAAAACTTGATTGCAAATTCTAAATGCGTCTGCTGTAGTACAGCTTCGTTTTTCTTCGAATGTTGTGGCTGCGTTGAAAACCCATGCC
>JAAKBF010000257.1:0-52503 GCA_012656075.1 Phytophthora hibernalis
ACTCTTCTTTGCTTCTACCACTCTACTCACAACTCTTCACCAAGAAGACCTCAAACCATCGAGCAGTTTGCAATCCTTGTTCCGTATCCCGAGCAGGTGTAATGAAGTTGTAACACATTTATGCTACTCGTTCCTCTACAAAAGCGTTGACAAGATAACGCCTGTCGCGTGTATGCAAACCGAGCGGCATCAATTTTGATTGAAAGAAATGTTACATTAGTAAGCAAACTTGGTTACGTTGGGATACAATTTGCTACAAGCCGAGTGGAGCCGCTTGCGGGCTTTTTGCGCAAGGTTTAATTGTTACAGCAGCCTCGCTTCTGCTCAGCAGTAGCGTTCCCGATTCTATTGTATCCCAGCGTAACCAAGTTTGCTTACTTTTCAATCAAAATTGACGCCAGCATACACGCGACAGGCGTGATCTTGTCAGAACTCAGATACCCGTGGGTGATGATAATAATCATCCAGCGAGCAGGGCTCGGAAATAATGGCTCGGAAATAATGGCACGTGTTCGTGCGCCCACCTGAAAAATGTGACAAGGCAGATTGACCATTTGAAACCATCACAATCCGTCGGAGCCCATTAGACTACCATCTCGGTACATCCAATGACCATTCTAAACCATCTCCGAGAGCCGGTTGATGTCATCACTTGATGTCTGTACGAAGTATGCGCAGCAAATGTGTATATCCGGAAGAACAAATCAAGTGTGTGCGAAGTCAGGTCGGTCGCATTGGAGCAACAGCAGTAACACCTGGAGAATGAACTGAAAGATGTGTATTACAGGCACATGCAGAGGTATCGGTAGCGTAAGTATTGTAAGGTCCTTTTGTTCACGAAGCCGGGGCTCACAGCTCCCGCAAATATCTCGAACGTCAGAAGAATGTAGACACCGCAATTGTAGTTGTCTGTCTGCAAGCCTAAAGTCGAATTGAACCCTTGGACTCTGTAATCCCTCGTCAAACCACTCGGTATCAGGCCCCGTAGTTTTGAGCCGCAGCACGTACAGCGAGCTTGTATGACGACTCCATTGGGTCGTAGAGGAGCAGCGTCTTCTTCGAGAGGTCGGTCATAATGCTACACTAGTGGTTACCGTTGCAGTTGACAGGGATTAGAACGCGTTCATCTGAAACTCCAAAAGACGGCAGAGAGCTCAGTTTCATCTGTCACTATTTCGTAGCCGTTGGCGCCGTTGACGACGCTGATCATGTTAGGGCTCACTGAGATCACGTTTGGAATGCCGTTGAACATCTTCTGCATCAACGTGACCATCGTAACGTCGCTAAGTCGACCTTTGGCAGCCAGATCAAGTACTTCCATCTGTACATAGCATCATTCGACAGTGTGAGAATAAGTGCAGCGTTAGGCAACATAGCGAACTTTACCTCATTTGTCAGCAGTCTAAGGCCCTGTAACTTGGAGCATAGGTCTGGGTCTTCTTTCGTGTAAAAGGCGGCGTCAATGTCTAGAGTGAAGACCACTGCGGATGCCCACTTTTGGGCGGCTTCGATCTTCCGGACTGTCGTTAAGGCGCGGTGGTATTGCTTCATAGTGGCGAGTGTACTGGTTGTAAATATACCAATGGTAGGTATATCTACAGCGACATCGCGTTCAGCTAGGCCTGCGTGTTTCCCTTGCAGTCTCGCCTCTTTTTCATCGCATTTCCGAAGCAAATCCTTCGCAAAGACCCTCACTACTTCGTCAGCTTGTATGATGGGTTTGCTAGCTGGCCGTTTTGTTAGTTGCATTGCGACGGGAGGCTTCACCTTCTTCTCGAATACAAACACTTTGAACTTGCTGAGTGTATCTGCTGCAGATCGGTATGTCGGATCACCTGCCAATATATCAGCAATGATGGCTACGTTCAAGTTCATGCTGTGCATTTCGGAGTCCTCTTGGGCCATTGCCACTGCCAAACTTCTCTTCTTTTGGCTATGGAGGGCTTGATTTTCGGGCGCCCTCTGGATTTTGGCGGCGAACTGACTTGAAAGTTGTCGTCATCTTGCGCTAGAGGCACTAGTTGCAAACCAGTGTCAGACGGTTCTTCGCGTAACTCAGAGGGTGCGGACCCCACTGCTTGTGTTGCAATGACCATCTCAGATGGTGTACTGACCATCTCAGATGGTGTATTGACCTTTCAGATGGTGACGGGCTCTGACGAGATGGTGCAGTCTCCATTTCAGGTGGACTTGCCATGGGCTAGTCTCCACTGTAGCAGGGGTCGGTACTTCCTGGTTTGTCTGCGGCACGAGCTCCGTTGCCGGAGGGTCCGTCCATGTGGGGTCCTTCCCTGGTGGATCTGTCTCTGGTGGTCTTGGCATTTGAGCTGATGTGTCTTCTTCACACTCACCAACGCCAGTGTCGAGCAGCACTTCCGACGACTCCTCGTTTGTGCGCCATGCTGTCTCCCGGTCAGCGCTATTACCATGGTGTGCGATGAGTTTGGCTGCCAGCTCGCTCTCCCCACGCTTAAAGATTTTTCCTATTTGTTGAAGTGCCTGTAGTGCCGCGCGATACTGAGGCATACCCATGCCACTCATGGTCTCAGCAATTGTAATCGCGGTCTGCTGAGCTTCTCGATACTTTCGATTAGAGTCCCACGGGTTACTCTCATCCCGTAATACCTTTCCCACCGCAAACGAACCGACCGACACATTATCCAAGGAGGGAGCATGTTGAATCGAAGCCAACAACCATCTCGCCGGTAATAGCTGAGTAGGAATGACGACCTCCATACCTAGGGCCTTGCGAAGGTAAAACACGTGTCTACAGGGTAGCAAACGGGTCGTCATAAAGAGGCACGAACATTCCCAGTTCTGCTTGTTCACAGAGTACTCCACACCAGGCTCATCAGATGCGTCGTCGTCATCTGCCATGTTTTTGATAGAAATTATCCCAGGTACGGCCTCGAAGAACGAGTAACGCGCACGTCCGCTGACAACGTACGTGTACTGCTCGTAGATAAGCTCACATGCGTGCTCACTCACGAGGTTTGCTACGAGCATCATCTCGCGATCGTACTTGCTGTTGTGAACAGTACAAATCTTGGCTGAACGAGCTACAAAGCTGCGCTCGTTCCGACTCTGGTAGCACATGAAGGAGGCGACACACTCGTCTAGGCCCATTGTTCGGCTCATTGTGTCCTTGAGCTGCTTCCACGAAGCCTCAAGCCGGTTATTTGTGTTGTTGCCTAGCGTCACTGCGTTTTGGCGTTTACATGCACAGCACATTGCCTTGCAGCTATCCCAATTCTTGACAAAGTACATCTCGAAAGGGTGCGATTTTACGAGTGTGAGACGGTCACATGTGACCACGTGACCATCCAGATGGGGAGAGATGGTCACTTCAATATCCAACCCAACAGGGTGCCCACCCGAGCTGGTAGAAGGTTGCTCCAAGTCGTGATCTTGCGTAGCTGGCCGTGATCCAATCGACAAAATGTGACGCATGTACGCTCGGTACTTCGAAAATTCTTGCTCAGTCTTTCGTATACCATAAGTGGCACCATACTGCGGAGCTGTGCCTTTGCCACGACGAAAGCGCGTAGTCAGCCGATGCAACTTGCTCTCGTAGGTACTTTATGACGTGAAACTGGCAAAGTAGAATCACCACATCTGGCAGCGCCGCTTTCAGAACGGCTATTTCAGTAAAATCCTTGTCAACGATGACGCACTGTAGCTTGGACCATGCCGGATTGTTGGATTTGAACTCCTCCAAGGAGGTAAGTAGGGTAGATGCCCGCTCATTCTGAAGGACAGCATGCTGTACAAATTGCCCTTTCCCGAACGCATCGTGCACCATGAAGGAGAATATCTTATACTTGGACGCGTTCGTGCCATGTGTGGCATCTATCAGCATAACCTCAGGAAAGTGATGAAACATTTCGCGCATGAGTTTGGTCTGTAGTGTAATACAGGTAGCGATTCTCTACATAGTGAAACACCGCGTCGTTAAAACCAGCTTATTTTCATGTACAACCCATAATTCTGCTCACCTTTTCCTGCACAGTCATACATAGATACTTCATGCAACGGGTATTTCATAATTCAATGCAACCAAGGGCTCAATAGATGCACAAGACACACGTCCTTCCGCGATTCGTACTTACGTTCGTAAACAGCTTTTTGTTTGACACCGTCTCAGAAATTTTCAATCGCATTAACTATCGGCAGCGATTTGGCGGGGTGATTACTAACTTTATATTTATTAATAGTACTTCGTACAAGACTTCAGTACTACTGTACCGGTAGTACACTACTGTAGTAGTAGTAAGTACTTGTTAGGGTGATTTTTTTGAAAATGCAAGCACGGTGTGTATTTCAAGTAAGCTTAGTCAATCTACCGCAGGTACCATGTCATAGTAGGATTTCCACTCCTTATCGATTTCTTTACGCTTCCACTCCATACACTCGCAAAACACCTTCGCGTTCTGAACGTAGACAGATGTTCGCATCTCCAAGCCATCCTCCGACGCAACAAAGCCTTCCTTCAAGTGCAGTGAGATCAGTCTTGCGTATCCAGCGTTTAACGCGCGTACGATCAAGTTCACCTACAGTATGACACCGCGAACATTGTCAGACCATACTGAAGTACTCAATCGGAGCACGAAGAATTCATACCTTGTATCTGCTCCCGACTACCGGACCTTCAGACACGGATTCGACGGAAATGTTCATAACCGGCACGGCAAACGAGCGACCATCGTACCAGTCGTGCATGTCTGACGTAAGAGCAAGGCGATTGCTTTGATCGTTGTCATACTTGTGATAGCTTGCATATCTCCGGCAATGTTCTCTTGACATCAAATGACAGCTCTGCGCCTTCCCCACATTCCCGAACCACTCTTCACTCTCGATACGCTGATACTTGAATTCGTCAGTTACCACGTCAACGATCGAGGTGTTGGTCGAGAGAGATGACATCGTTATTTGGGGAGAATCGGTATCTTCTGGAACATAGTGCCGGGTCAAGATGCGCCGCAGTTCGCTTAACTCCCGAGAAATTGGAGCTACACTTGTCGAGACCGTGTGACCATCGAGAGGGAAGTTTGCGTGATACCTTCATTCTGTAATTCGTTTTCGAATAGCAAAGCATCCCGCTCTGTACAACATCTGTGAGACATCAACCAGCACAGTTCTACAATAATCCAAATGCATACCTTCCTTGAACAGAACATGGATCCGCAACGTCGCCCCTTCATACCACAGCGCCTTGTCATTTTCGCCAGCGCGAAGGTCAGGATCATAGTATCCCAGATATGATGCCGCCAGACGGTACACTCTGCAGCGAATCCCTTTCGTGTTCAGCGCGTTTCCAATCGATCCACTGACGAGCGACAACCCCTCTTGTGGTTGTGCTTGCTCCGGAACCACCACCAGCACGTGAATCTGGTCGGTGGATGGTTGCTCCATACCCGTCAATACTTTCTGAAGGCCGGACTCCCCCTGTAGCTCTTCGTCTTCATTCGTTAGCGCTTTAACGGTAGCCGTTTTCCTGCCCTTCTTCAGCTCCTTCACGTCCTCACTCTCGGTCTTCAGCCACTCGGCGCCCTGCTTCGCCAGGAAGAGCTGCAGGTTCTTCGCAGGAATGGTGATGTCCTCGCTCTCGTCCTTGATCGCCTTCTTCAGGTCTCCCACCGACTCCCCCATCGATGTCCACAGGAAACGCACTCCCAGTCGCTCCAACGACAGCACAAAAGAGCTAATATCCTGGTGTACTTAATCACTTATCGATCCACCGACTCGGTATTCAGGCTTAACTATGGCGCTTAATTAATACTTGTCAAATTAATGCTCGATGGGGATTTTTTCAATACATTTGTTAATGAAAAGCATCCACTATCATACTTGTTCAGCGCCAAATATTGCATACTAAAAGGCTTCGGGTCGATGTCCGCGCACACGCCGCTCCCTGCTCCTCACGTTGCTGTTTCCGCAGCCGCTCCTGCGGCGCGTTTATTAGCAGCCGTGCATTATATCCTGTGTTGTAGATATTAGCAATGGTCTTTATCGACTGGGTTCATCTATAGTGATACCTTGACACATTTTAAACCCCGTTACAGTAGGTACTGGCCATAAGGATACCGTATAACCTGTGTAGTACAGACAACGACGGTGAAATCCGTACCCCCACTGAACTGTATCCGCCATACAAAAGTAAACGGGGCATCTCGACAAAAAAATCCGTACCCATCAGTGATTCGCTATTTGTGATTGGTGAAAAAACATTTTTATCCTATACTTGGACTTCAGGATATCTTGGAATTGCCTTTTCAAAGCTACGCACAACACAGTGCTCTGTGATGCCTTCCCATGCTGTAATGGTGCGCTTGATCGCGCCAAGTCTCTTTGCTGCGCGGTGCGTGTACCATTAATATTTTCTGATAGCCATACGCCTGTCAGCTTCTTCTTGAGTGGACCCATAACTCCAACATCAAGAGGCTGACAGACAGACGTGCTGTTTGGCGGAACAGGGCACACTAGTGCTGAGGTAGCCCCGCTACCACATTCTGTCCTCCTTCCGATACATGGGAATCAAAGTTATCGAGAAGGAGGACAGAGGGAGAATCTATTTCAAATTTAAGCAAACTTTCAATATAAAACTCCCAAACAGTTGCGTCCATCCAGCCATGTTCTTGGACTGTATAAACATGTCCATCTGGATATGTTGGCAACTCATTTGTCTCCACAGTGCCGCCAGGTATTCCTCGCAGAATGAAGAGTATTGGCAGTTTTTTCCTAAATCAAATAACGTTACTTAGTTTCAGTATACAGTAAATTAAATGTAAAATAAATGAACGTACCGTCAGCCCGAATGGTGAGCACAGCTGTGAGTCTTCCGGAATTCTTCTGCATATGCTTGACTTTTGCTGATCCACGCCTCCCCTTGAGGGCCCATATTTTGTGGGGTGGAGTGTCGAAATAAATGGCCGTTTCGTCGACGTTGTAGATAGCACTATCCGGAAAATGGCTGTATTCGCTCCAAAACTTGATTGCAAATTCTAAATGCGTCTGCTGTAGTACAGCTTCGTTTTTCTTCGAATGTTGTGGCTGCGTTGAAAACCCATGCCTAAACACCATATTATAAAAAACAAATATCATTTTGAGCCAGTTTCAATTAGTACAGCGTTCGTATATTTTGGCCACCTGCCAAAACGGTTTTTGTATGTGAGTATTAGCCCATAACGACTGATGATTACCGTGTTCTACACAACATGTCTGAAGCACACTTCTCAACTCCATCTAGAGGCTGAGTTATTAGCAAAAGTAGGGGTGTTCGTATACTTTTGGCCCGGAGTGTATTGTACTTTGCATGGACTTTGTCTTGCCTTTTAGTGCACTAATTCCACCTCACCCCCTGCACTAACTCGTGCATGATTACGTACAAATCGTGAAGAATTTTGATTGGTGATTTCAACAACTGGGTTTCGTACACGCGTGGGGCCAGTTAGTCTGCTCCCTCACGCAGACGCCGCGTTCCTTAGAACCGCCGTTCGATCGGCCGACTCGCCTCCATCACCAGGGGATACTCGACTTCGTGGACAACTCGTAGAAGGACGGGAAGATGCTGTTTGCGTCCCTGCAGGGGCATGTCGCCGTCGTCGCGCTTAGAAGCCACTCAGTGAGTCGCTCATTCTCTACTATAACCACCCGACCGACTTCTTCGTTAACAAGCTCGAGGTGCCGTGTCACATCAACCAGCCCGTGAACCCTGAACTAGCAGTTGGGCCGACCGGACTCGAAGATTGGCCAAGTGCACCACGAAATGAAGCGAGTGGGGATCCAGGCCAACCAAATTGCAGGGAGGAAGACTGGCAGGTTCTTACCCAATGTCGACGGAGAGGCGCTGCTCAGGTGAGTGAAGCCTGTACTGTATTGTTTACACTTTAATAACCGATGTACTAACGTACACCTACTTCGCACACATCTTGTATTAATAGGTGGGCGTGGACTAAATGCGCTGAGATGACATGAACAAGAACGAGAAGCACTAGCCTCAGATGACCAACGTGCTGACCTCCTACTGGCTGGCACAGTAGCTCGACATTAGCCTCCTCAACATAGACGCCCACGTGAACAAGACGCGAGGTTGCAAAGCGGACTACCAACGGTAAGTTGAAAAAATAAATCTGGAATGAGATTGAGCTAAACATAAATTTGTCGATTTGATCTTATGATACTTGAGCGAGTGAAGACCATTGTAGATAGTAGATCCACTCGGGATTATACCTGATGGAGAGCGAATCTACCTCACGCGCCAACACAGTGCAACACATTTTTGGGGACGAAGAGGTCAAAGTAACGCTGACCATCAAATTGGGCGAGGCATTACATGACGTCCGAGCAGTCCACAAGCAGCCACATTCAGTGAGTTTGCAATCTACAGAAGGCTACGCCGTCTTACATGCAAAAGTGGACGCGATCGTAAGTGCTCAAGAAGGAATTTCGTGGTCCGAGAAGGATATTTACCTCAAACCAGGTACCAACACGAAACAAAGGGAGTTCATCAAGCTCACTGCTGAATCATTCGCTGCCCAAGTTATGCAATCCTGGCGGAATGCTCAGCGTAGAAACGTCTCGCTGGCAGATTTCAGTCTAATGGTTTTCGTGTACGCTGTGAAGGTACTGCTGTCATATTTATCGGAGCTGTGGATTTATACTAATGTTACGCTTTTGCATTATTGATAGATCCACAACTCAATTCGACGGGCAACAGTTGCACGGGTTAATGAAGCATCGACTCGGATTGTACAGCACTTAGCTGATACTAACCAATCTCCGCTAGCGCCGAACAGTTTGGCTCTACGCTACTTTGCAACACAACATGCGCGTGAGCCAGATGGAACCCAGCCTACAATCCCGGAGCATGCAACATATCGACAACTCTGCAGTGTTGACGAAGCTCGCTGTGAGATGGCGCACGAGCAGCAAGCAGAGCATCGACGTCTGGATCGTCGGTTTAGAACCGTGAGAATACTCATCAACGAAAGTGAGGTAAATATTTCGGTCTCGCTAGATGATCTCCGAGACATTCTCGGTTTACCTGACTGCGATCTTAGGCGCCCACACAACTCCGACATACCTGTTAATCTACCAGCTCAAAATATGGAGGATGAAGACCATCAGTTGTAGTATTAATTAGTTGGAGTACATTAATATCTATTGCCAACGAGTCGAGAGCATACCCGCAATGCTTATAAATACCACGTGTTCCATCTTTCGTGCGCGTACAAGCGTACATCGCCAAGTCTAATACCTCCTCTGGAGCGAATCCGAACGCCGTGTTTGCATTCTTTTGGATCCAACGCTTCAGCAGTGAAAACCCGACTTCAATCGGATTGAGTTGGGGCAATATGGTGGCAGAAAGAAAATTAAAGCACCAACACTGTGCACCGCTTCCTCTAATTCCTTGTACATATGGATTTTTGCATTATCCAGTACAAGGATAGAGCGAGGAAGTGGCCACGGATTCAGGAACGGCAAAATTTTGTCGTGGAAGGTCTGGTAAAATACATGCCGCGTAAATGTTCCTGTTGTGCACCCCACGATAAAAACCGTCCGTTGACATCGCCGCCAGAACGGAGACCCGCTCACCGCGTACAAAAGGAAGCGTGACGATTGCAGGCGTGTTTCGCTTCGACCATGCGTATCGACGCACACCATCTCTACTATCCTTGGCGGTTTCGTCTAAGAAAATCATTTGCTCGGGCATGGAGTAGAAAGGCTTCAGCTTGTCGATATAGTCTTGAACCTGATCTGCTTTAGCCTCCCGCGCACGCCGCGTCAGCACTTTCCTGGACAACCCCATATCAAACCGAAGGGCTCTGCAAATGGTAGATGTTGACGTCTTGATATTTCCAAACTTGTTACGAAGTGTATCTTGGAGCTCTTCGAGATAAAAGCACGGGTGGTCCTCCACGTACTTGATCACGAACGCACAGACCGATGCTGGCCAGCGCGATGCCCGCTTCTCGCGTTGGGCGCCGGTTACCATGCCGAACTTTTGAACAAAGCGATTCCAACGCTTGATGGAGCGTACCGATGCACCGAGGACATGTGCAATCTGCAACATCTCGATGTTGTAGACGAAAAACAGCACGACTGCGCGCCAGCGTAGGTCCTTTGAGTACGTCATGCTGCAAGACTTAAACGGAAAATGACACTTTTGAATAGTGCCAAAGCCAGCCGATCTCGTATTCATTGGCCACGAGCTGCCTTTCTTACCTAGGATTTCTATTAAGATCAGTAATATAACTCGTGCAAGGATTATCTTTATTCGTATTGGTGTACGATTTGTACTTCTCATGAGGCACACACATCGCAGGAGTTGCTATTATAAGTGCCAAAAAACTGCAAAGCACAATACATGTAATAGGCACAGTTCTTCGATTAAAAATATATGTGACCACACCATTCATCGCTCAAGTACGATTACAAATTTTCTCCTTTCATTTTTCTCATTCCAGAATCCGCTAGCTCGAGAAAAGATGATCAAGCTCTTTTGTGCTGTCGTTGGAGCGACTAAAGCGCGTTCGAGGTGGAAATCGACGAGGGTGCATCAGTATCAGCGCTGAAGAAGGCGATCAAGGACGAGAGCGAGGACATCACCATTCCTGCGAAGAACCTGCAGCTCTTCCTGGCGAAGAAGGGAACCGAGTGGCTGAAGACTGAGAGTGAGGACGTGAAGGAGCTGAAGAAGGGCAGGAAAACGGCTACCGTCAAAGCGCTAACGAATGAAGACGAAGAGCTACAGGGGAGTCCGGCCTTCAGAAAGTATTGACGGGTATGGAGCAGCCATCCACCGACCAGATTCACGTGCTGGTGGTGGTTCCGGAGCAAGCACAAGTACTGGAGGGGTTGTGGGAGTCGCATACCAGTGTTCTTGGTCAACGATCTGCGTTGATGAGCGTCGCTCAACAAGATCAACCATTCCCCAAGAGACCGAAATTCCAGAAATACGTTGCATTCACTGGGCCAGTGACCGAAAGTGACTTCTCCGTCCCTTTGAGCACTATCCCTGCCTTTCAACGGATTAAAGAAGGCTTCTCTAGCAGCGACTGCCCACTCTATCTGTTGTATGGTCCGCGTCAATTTGGGAAAACCACAATTGCAAATGGCATCCAGGAATGGCTGCTTACTAGCCGCTCGGACATCATTTGCGTGTATTTCGAGCTGGGTGCGGTGTTTGCGGCCGACGAGACCAAATTCTGGAATCACTTGGGGATATTGGTCGACAATGAAAGCGATTGCCGCGATTTCAATTCTTTGATGACTTTAGTTGCAAGGTGCGCAGGTAACGGGAACAAGAAGGTCTGTCTGATCCTGGATGAAATGGATTGTCTGTTCTCCAACCCTGATTTGTTGTCCACATTTCTGCAAGTTATTCGAATGTGGAAAGCACAATCGGACAAGTTCTTTCTGGGATTTCTTGGGGTTGGAACCTACGACTTGGTGAATACCTACCAGGTATTTCGGGGATCTTCAAGCCCTTTCAACGTGTCTCAGTTGATTAAGGTCGAGCCATTTACACAATCCCAGATGGCCATGTTTTTCAGCCTGTTCAAGGAACTTTATCGATTTCCATTATCGCTTCAGGAGGGGATCAAGATGTTCTCTGGTGGTGCCCCCGGTGTGTTGGGGTCACTTGTTAGATTCACGATCGATGAACAAAAATGGGAGCTTGAGCTGGGTCAATGGGAGGAGTGGTTCTTCAGGGATCCCTATTACGCTTACTTGCAGATGTTCAATCACACCTATGCTCGTATTCAACAAGATTTACAGAAGTTGAACGACGAAGAGTGGTGGTTACTCAAACAAATACTTGGAAATAATGAGGATTTAACGGCCAGGAACACAAATGCTCATCTCTTACTGCGAATGGGAGTTGTGTCCGAGCGGCGAGTTGACATCGGGCAGAGCAGGGTTAAACTTATGCTGGTCATCGTCTCTCCGATGATGAAGCGAGTGTGCCTTGAAGCGCTTCCTGCTCGAGAAATTTGTAAAGCTGTGGCTGCTGAGGATCCTGTCCAGCTCTTATGTGCTGCACTCGCCTATGTGGACCCGAACACCATTGCACATTTGCTCGTACAGAATCGCAGTTCTCCAAGCGAAGCCGTTTTTCATTTCGAAGTGTATGCAGCGATTCGTGATATTCTCAAGAAGACACACCGAGCGAAACAGGTTTTCCTGAAGTCAGAACCGCAGATGTCAAAACCAGAGCAGACATTCTTATCATCAACGGAGACAAGCTCGCGTACGAGCTGAAGGTAAACCAATTACTTGAAAAAGTGAAATTAACGTGGCGGCGGCACAAGCAAATGGATACAAAAGACAGTTCGGCGTTCAACGTATGCTCGTCGTGAACTTTGTTCCAGCTGCGCACAAGTTCGACAACGTTTATCGAGTGGAAACCTGCCCTACTGTTGAAATTGTTCACGTAAAATTTTCTGGATCGTTCGATGATTTCAACATCTTTTATCTGCCAGAGGAGGATATTCCTCAAGGAGAAAAGGACAAGTACTTTGGAATTTTGCAGTCTCCGCTATTGAGACAAGTCAAGCGCATCGATGTCAGCTGTCTGACGAGGTTGCTGAGGAATCCCTCTTTCATCACGGATATTGTTCAGTTTGACGATGAGATGGAAAATGTGACGAGGTGAATCGAATCATGGGAGGATGAGTGTTGGAGTGATGGAGGAACAGGATCGCGTGAAAGCGATTAAACAAGAACTCTGTCACCAAGTAGGATTGTAGTGCAAATCGAAGTTGCGTTTAAGATCACAATGGGTTGTTTGGTCCCGCGGGCTCCAGTCCCGAAATGCAGCGACGCTAACCTTGGTGTCGTTGCAGCCCATCCTTTTCGGAGGCCTTGTACCTCGTCGAGTGCAACTGAATACGACAATGGCGACATGGTACCTGTACAACCGCAGCTGGTCCCTTCATATGCCACACCGGTCACTCACAGTAGTGTGGGCACGAATAGACATCCAAAGCTCGCGAGCATGTCCGACCCTCCTTCAGCTCGAGCGCAGCAGATCTCGCAGCCACACGTTGTTTCTTGACCAGGAAGAGGTGCAGCTTATCCGTGCCATTCAAACTGATTGTCTTCTTTTCCTTGATCGCCTTCTTCAGGAGCGCCACCGTCCGAGTTTCGTCGACGTTGATAGTGATCCCGCTCCCTTTTCCGATGATGATACAGTACACGTACACCATACCATATGTATATCTTTGACGCGGCATACCGGTATATGAATTGCGTCGCTGGTGGTGTGTGTCACTGGTGTTGACTGTTGCTGCCGGCAGTTGTAGCAGTAGGTAGAACTCACTCTGACGTCAACAAGATGATGAAAGTTGGGGAGTCGCGGTCGATTAAGGCTGGAAAGCAACAACATGATTCACCCCCACGCTTGAGGCACGCCCACGTGCTGGTGGGTTTCACATGCGGATAAGATGCGGCGTTTGAAGTGAGATTGCCCATGTCCAGGATACTGGAGCTTGTCGTAGCTGTTAGTTAACCAAAGCTTCCATTCTCTCCCCTGGTAGCAACACTTGTTCCAGGATTGGAGCATACCTGCCTGCTAGTACATACTGTGCGTCTCGGGTCCGCGTACGTGCTCCATACCGTGTACGTGATGTTCTCCTCTTCCATGATTTTGATCTGAAAGACCCCGCGCGACCGTCGGATTCCTTGACGGTGTAGTTTACATCACCAGGCATTTCCAATGCCGTCCACATGTGATCGCGACCGGCCGAGAAATTCCGACCGGGGACATTAAATTCGTCGCTCATAACGAGGTCTCACGTCGCTCCGCGCGATGAAGTGGTGGTGTGCGCGGATTCTGGAGTGTCCGAGTCGATCCACGGACTGAGTCCCGAGCGAGACGAGTGAAGTGAATCCGCACGTTCGGCCGTCGTGGTCCTCGCGACGAACGCGAACGCCGCGGCCAAATTTTGGTCGAGGTTCACTGGACACATCGAGCAACATTTCGATGGCAGAGCCGATGGTTCTTGTCATTGCGCACTGTGAATCAACAACAGCATCAAGTTGAAGAGGGATCACAGGTTTTTGTTGGGGCCCAATGGCAACGAGGTGCATATGCACTCGTCTAGGAATTTGCGAAGGCACTTGCGCTAAGTTTAGGGGGACACAATTGTTTCAAACGAACTCGCACCCCATGGTCGATAGGACGATCGTCATCACCGAAAATCACACCGTTTGGAATACAGGTTAGCACTAATACATGTCGTCGCGAACTCCACCAAAGACTTTTTGATGGCTACATGAGTTACCTTTTGACATCACGTGAAGAGCTCACAACAATCGTGGACGCTCGATTCGCAAGGAAACGTCATAGTCATTGCACTGCGAATGGAATCCCCCATCACTGTCGCCGTTGTTTGGACACGTCAGCACCACAATGGAAGAGCGATCGCACCCGCCGAAGCCACGATTTGCGCATGGATATCAGCAACCGCAAGTACGAGCTGTGGCATCGTACTGGGAGCGATTCATATTTCCAGCACTGCCGGAATGGACCAACTCCTAAGACTTCACGTCGTCGACGCGGCCTCGCGAATGCTTTCACGATGCCATCCGAAGCAGTTAACGGCACCTCCGATTTCACGACGACGGCACCTGGTGGATCTGCTGCAGAACCCTGCGCAATCGAACACTGCTGGACTTGTCGTGTTTGAGAGAGTTCTCGCCGTTCCGATCAAAGCCAATGACTGAGCGGAACCTTTCACAGTTATCCATCAGCTCCGCTTACAACATGCACACGGAGCAGCTTCACCTCCAGCGACTTGGACCCTCCAAAACCACTCAAAATGCCACGAAGGACAGCGATGATCGTCGGCCATCGCCTGTAGAGAAAAAGAGCACCGAACTTGTTGGTCTTCGCTCTCGAATCGCACATGCCCATCGGAAGCTTATGTTCGCACCCATAAGCAAAGGTGATGACTTGAGGCAAACGCCTAGTACGTTCACTGCATTCCCACCACCAGGCAAAATCTGTCCCCGGTCTCGGCAGAAGCAACACCACAAACCGAAGTCTCGACCACCGCAACGCCCACGAACGGAACCAACTTCGACGATGCTGTCTGTGGCGGAGCAGCACGGGTTTCTCCAGGAACTGGATCTAGCTGCACTGATGACTGCGACGGGCTATTCACGAGCTGATTGTTCGCGCGGTGGGATCGCCATAAAGCGCCTTGCTCCATGGCGAAGAACTCTCATGGTGTCGACAAGGAGACACTACGCCACGGCGTACCTCAGTTGTCGGTGGAAGACCAGTTCTTCGTTGACCGTGCCTTCGACGTTCTGGACTCTGACAGCTCTGGGGCACTGGATTGGCCCGAGTTTATCGCAGCACTGTGCGCTGACGCTTCTCGCCGTATAAACTTCCTCTTCCACGCGTATGGTCAAAAGGATAGCACAGTGGAAATGACTTGGTTTCAGTATTGACGAAGTTGAACATGAAAAGGGCAACTTTAGTGCCGGTACGGCAACCTTTATTACCTCGATGCATCTCTTCTTCATCGACAAAACGATTTTCTCAAGATATTTCGCTGGCGTATGCCTCCATAGGAGCTTGCTCGCTCGAATTAGGTCCTCCTTCATCAAATACTGCCTGCCACCTGCATACATCTTGCAAGCTAAATAGTCCCCGTGTTTACTATAGTATTACCGTAGGATTCCAGTAGGAAGGCGAGTCTCGTATCGAAGGCAGCCCTCGAGCACGTTACTGCGGTGGTTTTCAACTTGCACCCGATCCCTGTCCAGCTATAGCACTCTCTCGAGCCCAGTACGCGGCACCGGAAGCCCTAAGGCGCGCGTGGTGTCGTCGGCCGTCGCTGCAAGATGCAAGGTGACTATGGAAGCGCTTCCCGATAATGTAGCCCTTTAGTCATCCATACTGAAACCAAGTCATTTACACTGTGATATCCTTTTGACCAAGGCCCAGACCCTCGTATTAAAAGTCTTTCAATATTGCTCGGATCGTCACCAAAAATTACAGACTATATCCACTCGAAAAGCACAACTCGCACGAGTGGCCAAAATAATCACGGATTGATGGGGTGTGCTACCGTATAACCTGTGTAGTATCCGATAGAATGTTATATCCGACAAGCCGTATTAGCCAATCAGATGACTGCAATTTGGACACCACCGGATCGTTGTCATTTCCGACAGCTCCAAAAATTGGTGGCCAAGGATCGATAAAAGTTAGGCACCAGACCACTAAAGCGCAGTCACTTCCCAACTCTTCATAGGCCGCGCACGAGCAAGTAAAGATGGAGGCCGCCGCGCTCGGCAGTACAAGCGCTCTACGCCGACGTATGAGTTTCGACTCCATGTCATTCACCATTCTGATTCTGACGGAGTGTCCTCTGCACTCGCCAAGTTCTACCCTGAGGCCAAAGGCACCTCGCTCGAGACTAAGCGCAAGAGCATCTACCTGTGGCAGAAACGCCGCGATACCATCGAGAAGGCCGGGAAGAGCAGCTCGTCCAGCGTGCTGCGCAAGCTCAGACCTGCAGGAAGTGCCACTGTGCTGTCGTCTGAGACGGAGTCTCAGCTTCTTCGCTGGGTCAACGCCTACCGCGCCGATGGGGCGCCAGTTTCGGCTCTAATGCTCCAGCTCAAGGCCCAGGAGTATGCGGCAGCAGCTGGTATACCGCGCGGCGTTTTCACCGGCACATGGGCTTGGCGGGCTGGATTCGTGCGCCGCCATGCGCTGCGGTTCCGTGCGCGTACGCGCCAAGGACAGAAGAGTCCCGTAGACGGCGAGGCTGCTGTTCTTGCTTTTAATACCAGGATGCGCGCAGTCATGCACCGCCTAGGTGTTGATGTCGCCTACAACGCCGACCAAACGCCCGTTGTCTTCGAGTACGTGCCGCGCACGACGCTCAACAAGCGCGGAGCACGTACGGTGAGGGTTCGTACATGTGGCAAGGACAAGGAGAGGATGACGTGCATGCTGCTTGGGTCCTCTTTCGGCGAGAAGCGGACGCCGTTTTTGATACTGAAGGGCCGCCCATCCAAGGTCGCGGCGACGCAAGCCGATAACGTGGAGCTGAGACACGGCTTCGGCAAGCATCTTTGGAAGCAGATCGAGATCCTCCAGGACAGACATGGCGTCCAGATCTACGTTAATAGCACGGGTTGGTGGAACACGTCGCTGACTCTCATTTGGCTGGCGTATCATTTCGGTGGACGTCAGCATCCAGAACAGCCTGTCTTTCTACTCCTCGACGACTTTGGACGCCGGAGGTGCGCACCCGCGCTCACGACCTCAACATCCACTTGCTGGACGCACCAGCAGGGCACACAGGCGTCTGCCAGCCGGCGGACATTGCTTGGAACCGCCCGCTGAAGCAGCGTCTGCGCCAGCGCTGGGTAAGCTGGCTGATGACCAAGCTGGCTGGGAGGGAGAGCAGCAGCAACGTCAAGGCGCCGTCCAGGAATGACGTGGTTGACTGGGTTGCCAGTGCGTGGGAGGGGCTGTCCGCTTCGACGATCTCGAACGGGTTTAACGGCATACTTGCCGTGCCACCTGTCGACCCAATGTTCGAGGCCTCGTCCAATGCTCTTGCTGAGGAACTAGAGCGTTTGCAGCTCCTTGATCCTGATGTTGGTGAGGTCGCTGATGAAGAAGACGTAGTAGATATGATGACTAGAGGAGAAGTAAGCGTCTAATGCAAGTGTTGGACTTTGTTCGAATCGTTCCCCGCGCTGGGAGGGTTCTCTGGGTAACCCCCTCCTGAATCTTATGGCAGCATTCGCGAGTGCGATTTCGGTGGTTTTTAGCAAAACGTCTGCTTTTCCACAGGGATTGTGAATTATCATTTTTAAGGGGGCCGAACCCAAAAGTCAGAAGGGTGTCGGATACAGACAACGACGGTGAAATCCGTACCCCCATAAAAATCCGCACCCCTGCAGTGGGACGGACCAAGGCAAGTAAAAAAACAAAAACGAGGCAGCAAATTTTAAACATATTTATCCAATCAGTGTGTTAGAAAATTACTGGTCCGCACGGAGTTATCTCCCTCACCCTTTGCATTTCCCTTTGTGTAGGGAGCCGCCATGGCTCCCCAAGCATCTTACTCCGTCAAGCAAAAGCGTGAAGCTTTAGACAGCATCAGTCGTATTGGCTGCAAGCCAACGGCTCGAAAGCTCGGTATCCCGTTATCTACGTTGCATGATTGGCGGAGACAAGAGCAGGAATTATTCAGCTTCAAGGGGCACAGACAAGCAAGACGCTAAAAGGACAGGGGGCTAAGGGCATCATAACATTCGGACACGACATGGTGACCTACATGAAGGATCTGCGTCGCGAAGAAGAGGTACTGCAAACATTATGGTCTGAATGTTTGCAAATTAAATTGACTTCTTTTTTGTAAAGTATTTGTGTACAGGAAATATGATTGAATATATAAAACAAGAGCATCCCACTTGGCTAGAGGCGTATTTAGCGACGAAGTCAAGTGACGAAAGGCGTGTAAACGCATTGATGCGCTTGTGCCAGCGGTTTGCAAGCCGGTAAGAAAACTATCTTTTCTAATATTGAGCTACTTGTTTTGAAAAGTATATTATTAACTTATCTTTTGATATTTCAACATTTTGTTTTTATAATATGGTGTTTAGGCATGGGTTTTCAACGCAGCCACAACATTCGAAGAAAAACGAAGCTGTACTACAGCAGACGCATTTAGAATTTGCAATCAAGTTTTGGAGCGAATACAGCCATTTTCCGGATAGTGCTATCTACAACGTCGACGAAACGGCCATTTATTTCGACACTCCACCCCACAAAATATGGGCCCTCAAGGGGAGGCGTGGATCAGCAAAAGTCAAGCATATGCAGAAGAATTCCGGAAGACTCACAGCTGTGCTCACCATTCGGGCTGACGGTACGTTCATTTATTTTACATTTAATTTACTGTATACTGAAACTAAGTAACGTTATTTGATTTAGGAAAAACTGCCAATACTCTTCATTCTGCGAGGAATACCTGGCGGCACTGTGGAGACAAATGAGTTGCCAACATATCCAGATGGACATGTTTATACAGTCCAAGAACATGGCTGGATGGACGCAACTGTTTGGGAGTTTTATATTGAAAGTTTGCTTAAATTTGAAATAGATTCTCCCTCTGTCCTCCTTCTCGATAACTTCGATTCCCATGTATCGGAAGGAGGACAGAATGTGGTAGCGGGGGCTACCTCAGCACTAGTGTGCCCTGTTCCGCCAAACAGCACGTCTGTCTGTCAGCCTCTTGATGTTGGAGTTATGGGTCCACTCAAGAAGAAGCTGACAGGCGTATGGCTATCAGAAAATATTAATGGTACACGCACCGCGCAGCAAAGAGACTTGGCGCGATCAAGCGCACCATTACAGCATGGGAAGGCATCACAGAGCACTGTGTTGTGCGTAGCTTTGAAAAGGCAATTCCAAGATATCCTGAAGTCCAAGTATAGGATAAAAATGTTTTTTCACCAATCACAAATAGCGAATCACTGATGGGTACGGATTTTTGTCGAGATGCCCCGTTTACTTTTGTATGGCGGATACAGTTCAGTGGGGGTACGGATTTCACCGTCGTTGTCTGTACTACACAGGTTATACGGTATCCTTATGGCCAGTACCTACTGTAACGGGGTTTAAAATGTGTCAAGGTATCACTATAGATGAACCCAGTCGATAAAGACCATTGCTAATATCTACAACACAGGATATAATGCACGGCTGCTAATAAACGCGCCGCAGGAGCGGCTGCGGAAACAGCAACGTGAGGAGCAGGGAGCGGCGTGTGCGCGGACATCGACCCGAAGCCTTTTAGTATGCAATATTTGGCGCTGAACAAGTATGATAGTGGATGCTTTTCATTAACAAATGTATTGAAAAATCCCCATCGAGCATTAATTTGACAAGTATTAATTAAGCGCCATAGTTAAGCCTGAATACCGAGTCGGTGGATCGATAAGTGATTAAGTACACCAGGATATTAGACAACAGAGGTATTAAGTTGGCCAGGGTTCTCTGTACCTCAGCTAGTGCTACATTGACCTTCACCGAACCTTCAGCAAGGTACTGCTTGCACTCAGTCATATCGACAAGAGCATGTATTACATGTACACTATTAAAGCCAGAGAGATGTCCGTGAAGACGGCCGACCTCAAGTCAAGTGGGTAGCGATTGTATATGACAGAGCAAGCTACTGTACCTTACGCATCTCTGCCCTACGTATTTTGCCGTGGGCTACTACTAAAACAAACTAGTTCTACGTCGTAGTTGACCATCGTTTGCTTCACTTTACATATTTGTTGGGTCCGAAGGCCTGAAAAAACCTTCGTTTCCACGTCGGGTGTACATCGTGCCAACAGGACTTCATCCACCTACTTCCTGGAAGTACCGGTATATTGGTAGAGTGCCAATATCTAATCTTGAAGTATGTCGCTCCCGCCTCCTCACGTTCAACTCATGCTGGAGCCGCCGATGCCGAACTGCCGCTTAAACGCCGATATGATTCCAGGGTCGGGCGGGTCGTTTGCAACCGCCCGACCCTGGAATCATATAGTTTGAAACGAGAGATGTAGTTGGGCGGTAATGACGACTTGAGCTGCAGGTTTCCCAGGACAATGTTGCGTAGGAGGGCAATATTGCACCGTTGTTGATGCATGTCAAGCTCGCGCAGCCACTCCTGAAACAACACACCAGTCATCCACGTCTTCTTATAAACCAGAGATCAACACTGGTCTTCTGGTTGTGGTGCTCCCTCTACTACCTAATAATCCTGTTATACCTAATAGGAAGTGCGTCCACGGGAGGTATTAAGTTGTCCAGGGTTCTCTGTATACAATTTGGCAGGGTGTTAAAGTCATATCAGTGATATGATATCACACGTGTGCTATCCCACTGTACTGTACCGTATACGTATGTGACCACACCATTCATCGCTTAAGTACGATTACAAAATTTCTCCTTTCATTTTTTCTCATTCCAGAATCCGCTGGCTAAGAAAAGATGGTGAAGCTCTTTTGTGCTGTCGTTGGAGCGACTGGGAGTGCGTTTCCTGTGGACATCGATGCGGGGAGTCGGTGGGAGACCTGAAGGAGGCGATCAAGGAGAAGAAGCCGGACACGATCATGTGAAGCTGACCTGCAGCTCTTCCTGGCGAAGAAGGGCGACGCGTGGCTGAAGACTGAGAGTGAGGACGTGAAGGAGCTGAAGAAGGGCAGGAAAACGGCTACCGTTAAAGCGCTAACGAATGAAGACGAAGAGCTACAGGGGAGTCCGGCCTTCAGAAAGTATTGACGGGTATGGAGCAACCATCCACCGACCAGATTCACGTGCTGGTGGTGGTTCCGAAGAGGAGTCCAAATGACCTGTTTGTTGAGAACGATTCGATATCGGCGTTTCGAGAAACTGCCGCAAGCATTCACCGAGTGCAGGTTCAAATGCAAGTGCTGCTTGAGCAAAATAAGGCTAATTTGACACACAAACCAAATTCCTTCTCCGATGGGGCATTGGGTCAAATGGAGTCTGGAAGATTGAAAACGGATGGCATGATCATCGATGCTGCACCAACAGAGAACGAAGAAGCATTTTGGCCAGAGGCAATTCAGATTCAAGCGGATGCTATTCAGAGTGAGGCTGCTTTTGACGCGTTTATTACTCCTTTTTCAGCGACGTATTAAGCCGTTGTGGTATGGTATTCGTCAATAGCGAGAGATATCCATGGTTGTCTCAGTCTCCGCTTGTTACCAAGAATACAGATCTCAAACCGGATGGATTTGCGACCCACCGTGGAATGTTTCGTGCCAAACCGGTACCGGACGATGGAGTGCAACGCCAGAATGGATTTCGATTTGGAGTAGCAGTGGAAGAATTGTTCGACTGCCTCATTTTGTTCGAAAGCAAGCTCACTATAACGGATGCTTCGTTTGGCCAAGTGGTACGATATCTGCAGTATCTTTGCCCCAAGGAGCTAGCAAGCGCTATTCTATTCGACCGCCGCTCCTTTTGGTTGATCAAAAGCCACAGGTCTGTTGTTACCAAAGTTCGAAGAGCGAAGTGGGTCGATAAGGGCTCGAAAACATTGTTCCAGAGCTTTATTACTGACAACATATCTCCATGGGTGGCGCACTTAACCAATGCCTGCACTTCATTGGGTGTTGGTGTGGTGGAGGGCGATGCATTTCTCGGCCGTGGCGCTCATGGACGCGTTTTTAAGGTAACTGGGCCAGGTCAGAAGGTTTTCGCGCTGAAAATCGTGGAGGAATGCTCCGTTGGACGTCTTTATCAAGAGAAGAAGGCCTTGATGAAAGCCCAGCCCACAGGATTGACGATTACTCCTGTGCGAGATGTCATCGAAAGCACTGATGGTAGCGCGGCCTTATTGCTGTCTCCTGTTGGGAAACCTCTGCCTCGACCAACGACACTAGAGGGAGTACGGAACCTCTTTGGATTGTTATGGCAGCTCCACGCGAATAGCCTGGTCCATGGAGATCCTCGCGTGCCGAATGTGATCCTCATTGGGGATACGCCCCTCTGGATTGATCTCGTGGAAGTGATGGAGGCTACTCCCACTTTGAAAAAAATGATGCTGATATTCTCGCACGGTCCATCCTAGGTGTCTCTCGGGCCTTTGAGCTGGACCCGGCAACGAAACAATTGATCGATAACTATGGCGAAAGCGCTACGCCAGAGAATCTTGATCGTCTGGCCGAAGCAGTAAGCTTGGTATTCCCAAATTAGCTGCAAATCCGATTCAATGGTTTTCATTCGCACGGCAATGGGTGCAGCTCATTGACCGAATGGGGCGTCGCCGCTGTGCACACGTTTGATCTATGAGCACTTTGCTGGGTTGTTGGCAGCAGCCAGTTATTCTGCTGTGCTTCTTCCGCGATCTGATAAACTTCGCGCGATAGCACATCTCTGTTTCAGCCAGCACACACAAAAAGTTAGTCATACACCGCCAAATTACAATCAGAACGCGTCTACGTACGGGTGGCGTCTGTCAATGGCTGTGATCGACTGCACTCCATCTTGGTCAGCAACAGCAAGCAGTCCGTAGGCAGCCATCGCCCTCAGAAAAACCGACAGCTTCTTGAACGAGCTATGCTTAATGTTCAGCGACACCCCGACACGCAGCAACACATTCGCTTGGAACGAACTCGACAATGGGTTTCCCGACCGCCTCACTCGTCCGGAAGTTCTAAATCTACTGCTTTCCAAGTGCATGCGCTACCACCGAATCGAGCGTATGCCGCGAAGTTCCATGGGGGCAACTTGCGCCCGATCTCGATTCACGCCGGCAAGCTGATCCAGATTCATTGGTTAATGATGTGTTGGAATACTTTAGCACCATGACGTATGGCACGAATGTCAAGGCCAAGAAGAAAAAGAATCGCAAACATGTGTACGAAAGAGTATTGAACAAGTGTAGTGGTGAAGTCTAAACAGATTGGAGACGTTCTAGGAACATCTTCTATCAGCGGTGACGCGGAGGACGTTCCTGATTTGCGTTTCTTTTTCTTCTTGTTGCTAGTCGTGGTGGTCTCGCTGCTGGTGGTGAAAGTCGTGGTCGAGGTTGTAGAACTTTGCTCCGACTTGGACTTGGACTCAGTCGAGGACTGTTTCTTCTTGGTTGTTTTCTTGCACTGCTTGTTTTACCGAGAGCGATGTGGTACACAACGAGCGCCAGAATGCATGAAATATAGTGAACGACAGATGCGCTCAGTACAAGCCGTAGGTCGCCTGCACCACGGCACAAATTTGAAAAGTCATTGGCACGAGAGCGTGCATGGCCAATTCCACCTTGCTTTCTACCAGGAAGTCCTTGTACTTGGCAGCCTCCTGAAAATTTCCATTTCCACCTCCGCACAGACGGCCCGATCGGATACAGAAAAACCACAAAGGTCTCGAGAGGTCTTGAACCGGTACACATTCGCACGAAACAACACGAAAGGTTGGACACACAGACCATCCCCCAGTCTAGCCCACTACAACACGGCGCGTTGTGCGGTCAGTGTACTCTTCAAGAATGGCTCCTGGGCCGCCGCCGTCTTCAAAGATGCACTTCGGGCAGTTTTCAGTCGTAATTTTGACGCTGCTACTGGAAGACTTTCAGTATATTGAGCTGCATCTTGCCCCGACGGCCCCAAAGAAAGCCGTCAGAGGCAGTGGAGTCATGCAGTCAAGCGACAGACTGATAAGGTATGTAAACACGCTCAAAATGGCGACGTAGGAACCCCCTCCAAGCAGAAGACCGTTCGAGAGCTCTGACGGCGGCTTCTGGGAAAATGGATAACCACAGCACTGCAAACAGCGAGCGCTTCAAACGCTGCTGGTCGGAGGTTCCGTCATTACTTCCACTGAATGTAAAGAAATACAGAACAAAAACCGCAATGCCGCCACCACAAGCAGTCCCAATGAGCTTGAGGACGAGCTTGTAATTTGTCCCAGAACCTGTACAGCTCCGTGGGTGATGATAATAATCATCCAGCGAGCAGGGCTCGGAAAAATAAGGGCTCGGAAAAATAATGGCACGTGTTCGTGCGCCCATCTGGAAAAAATGTGACAAGGCAGATTGACCATTTGAAACCATCACAATCCGTCGGAGCCCATTAGACTACCATCTCGGTACATCCAATGACCATTCTAAACCATCTCCGAGAGAGCCGGTTGATGTCATCACTTGATGTCTGTACGAAGTATGCGCAGCAAATGTGTATATCCGGAAGAACAAATCAAGTGTGTGCGAAGTCAGGTCGGTCGCATTGGAGCAACAGCAGTAACACCTGGAGAATGAACTGAAAGACGTGTATTACAGGCACATGCAGAGGTATCGGTAGCGTAAGTATTGTAAGGTCCTTTTGTTCACGAAGCCGGGGCTCACAGCTCCCGCAAATATCTCGAACGTCAGAAGAATGTAGACACCGCAATTGTAGTTGTCTGTCTGCAAGCCTAAAGTCGAATTGAACCCTTGGACTCTGTAATCCCTCGTCAAACCACTCGGTATCAGGCCCCGTAGTTTTTGAGCCGCAGCACGTACAGCGAGCTTGTATGACGACTCCATTGGGTCGTAGAGGAGCAGCGTCTTCTTCGAGAGGTCGGTCATAATGCTACACTAGTGGTTACCGTTGCAGTTGACAGGGATTAGAACGCGTTCATCTGAAGCTCCAAAAAGACGGCAGAGAGCTCAGTTTCATCTGTCACTATTTCGTAGCCGTTGGCGCCGTTGACGACGCTGATCATGTTAGGGCTCACTGAGATCACGTTTGGAATGCCGTTGAACATCTTCTGCATCAACGTGACCATCGTAACGTCGCTAAGTCGACCTTTGGCAGCCAGATCAAGTACTTCCATCTGTACATAGCATCATTCGACAGTGTGAGAATAAGTGCAGCGTTAGGCAACATAGCGAACTTTACCTCATTTGTCAGCAGTCTAAGGCCCTGTAACTTGGAGCATAGGTCTGGGTCTTCTTTCGTGTAAAAGGCGGCGTCAATGTCTAGAGTGAAGACCACTGCGGATGCCCACTTTTGGGCGGCTTCGATCTTCCGGACTGTCGTTAAGGCGCGGTGGTATTGCTTCATAGTGGCGAGTGTACTGGTTGTAAATATACCAATGGTAGGTATATCTACAGCGACATCGCGTTCAGCTAGGCCTGCGTGTTTCCCTTGCAGTCTCGCCTCTTTTTCATCGCATTTCCGAAGCAAATCCTTCGCAAAGACCCTCACTACTTCGTCAGCTTGTATGATGGGTTTGCTAGCTGGCCGTTTTGTTAGTTGCATTGCGACGGGAGGCTTCACCTTCTTCTCGAATACAAACACTTTGAACTTGCTGAGTGTATCTGCTGCAGATCGGTATGTCGGATCACCTGCCAATATATCAGCAATGATGGCTACGTTCAAGTTCATGCTGTGCATTTCGGAGTCCTCTTGGGCCATTGCCACTGCCAAACTTCTCTTCTTTTTGGCTATGGAGGGCTTGATTTTCGGGCGCCCTCTGGATTTTGGCGGCGAACTGACTTGAAAGTTGTCGTCATCTTGCGCTAGAGGCACTAGTTGCAAACCAGTGTCAGACGGTTCTTCGCGTAACTCAGAGGGTGCGGACCCCACTGCTTGTGTTGCAATGACCATCTCAGATGGTGTACTGACCATCTCAGATGGTGTATTGACCTTTTCAGATGGTGACGGGCTCTGACGGGATGGTGCAGTCTCCATTTCAGGTGGGCTTGCCATGGGCACGCTAGTCTCCACTGTAGCAGGGGTCGGTACTTCCTGGTTTGTCTGCGGCACGAGCTCCGTTGCCGGAGGGTCCGTCCATGTGGGGTCCTTCCCTGGTGGATCTGTCTCTGGTGGTCTTGGCATTTGAGCTGATGTGTCTTCTTCACACTCACCAACTCCAGTGTCGAGCAGCACTTCCGACGACTCCTCGTTTGTGCGCCATGCTGTCTCCCGGTCAGCGCTATTACCATGGTGTGCGATGAGTTTGGCTGCCAGCTCGCTCTCCCCACGCTTAAAGAGTTTTCCTATTTGTTGAAGTGCCTGTAGTGCCGCGCGATACTGAGGCATACCCATGCCACTCATGGTCTCAGCAATTGTAATCGCGGTCTGCTGAGCTTCTCGATACTTTCGATTAGAGTCCCACGGGTTACTCTCATCCCGTAATACCTTTCCCACCGCAAACGAACCGACCGACACATTATCCAAGGAGGGAGCATGTTGAATCGAAGCCAACAACCATCTCGCCGGTAATAGCTGAGTAGGAATGACGACCTCCATACCTAGGGCCTTGCGAAGGTAAAACACGTGTCTACAGGGTAGCAAACGGGTCGTCATAAAGAGGCACGAACATTCCCAGTTCTGCTTGTTCACAGAGTACTCCACACCAGGCTCATCAGATGCGTCGTCGTCATCTGCCATGTTTTTGATAGAAATTATCCCAGGTACGGCCTCGAAGAACGAGTAACGCGCACGTCCGCTGACAACGTACGTGTACTGCTCGTAGATAAGCTCACATGCGTGCTCACTCACGAGGTTTGCTACGAGCATCATCTCGCGATCGTACTTGCTGTTGTGAACAGTACAAATCTTGGCTGAACGAGCTACAAAGCTGCGCTCGTTCCGACTCTGGTAGCACATGAAGGAGGCGACACACTCGTCTAGGCCCATTGTTCGGCTCATTGTGTCCTTGAGCTGCTTCCACGAAGCCTCAAGCCGGTTATTTGTGTTGTTGCCTAGCGTCACTGCGTTTTGGCGTTTACATGCACAGCACATTGCCTTGCAGCTATCCCAATTCTTGACAAAGTACATCTCGAAAGGGTGCGATTTTACGAGTGTGAGACGGTCACATGTGACCACGTGACCATCCAGATGGGGAGAGATGGTCACTTCAATATCCAACCCAACAGGGTGCCCACCCGAGCTGGTAGAAGGTTGCTCCAAGTCGTGATCTTGCGTAGCTGGCCGTGATCCAATCGACAAAATGTGACGCATGTACGCTCGGTACTTCGAAAATTCTTGCTCAGTCTTTCGTATACCATAAGTGGCACCATACTGCGGAGCTGTGCCTTTTGCCACGACGAAAGCGCGTAGTCAGCCGATGCAACTTGCTCTCGTAGGTACTTTATGACGTGAAACTGGCAAAGTAGAATCACCACATCTGGCAGCGCCGCTTTCAGAACGGCTATTTCAGTAAAATCCTTGTCAACGATGACGCACTGTAGCTTGGACCATGCCGGATTGTTGGATTTGAACTCCTCCAAGGAGGTAAGTAGGGTAGATGCCCGCTCATTCTGAAGGACAGCATGCTGTACAAATTGCCCTTTCCCGAACGCATCGTGCACCATGAAGGAGAATATCTTATACTTGGACGCGTTCGTGCCATGTGTGGCATCTATCAGCATAACCTCAGGAAAGTGATGAAACATTTCGCGCATGAGTTTGGTCTGTAGTGTAATACAGGTAGCGATTCTCTACATAGTGAAACACCGCGTCGTTAAAACCAGCTTATTTTCATGTACAACCCATAATTCTGCTCACCTTTTCCTGCACAGTCATACATAGATACTTCATGCAACGGGTATTTCATAATTCAATGCAACCAAGGGCTCAATAGATGCACAAGACACACGTCCTTCCGCGATTCGTACTTACGTTCGTAAACAGCTTTTTGTTTGACACCGTCTCAGAAATTTTCAATCGCATTAACTATCGGCAGCGATTTGGCGGGGTGATTACTAACTTTATATTTATTAATAGTACTACTGTACCGGTAGTACACTACTGTAGTAGTAGTAAGTACTTGTTAGGGTGATTTTTTTGAAAATGCAAGCACGGTGTGTATTTCAAGTAAGCTTAGTCAATCTACCGCAGGTACCATGTCATAGTAGGATTTCCACTCCTTATCGATTTCTTTACGCTTCCACTCCATACACTCGCAAAACACCTTCGCGTTCTGAACGTAGACAGATGTTCGCATCTCCAAGCCATCCTCCGACGCAACAAAGCCTTCCTTCAAGTGCAGTGAGATCAGTCTTGCGTATCCAGCGTTTAACGCGCGTACGATCAAGTTCACCTACAGTATGACACCGCGAACATTGTCAGACCATACTGAAGTACTCAATCGGAGCACGAAGAATTCATACCTTGTATCTGCTCCCGACTACCGGACCTTCAGACACGGATTCGACGGAAATGTTCATAACCGGCACGGCAAACGAGCGACCATCGTACCAGTCGTGCATGTCTGACGTAAGAGCAAGGCGATTGCTTTGATCGTTGTCATACTTGTGATAGCTTGCATATCTCCGGCAATGTTCTCTTGACATCAAATGACAGCTCTGCGCCTTCCCCACATTCCCGAACCACTCTTCACTCTCGATACGCTGATACTTGAATTCGTCAGTTACCACGTCAACGATCGAGGTGTTGGTCGAGAGAGATGACATCGTTATTTGGGGAGAATCGGTATCTTCTGGAACATAGTGCCGGGTCAAGATGCGCCGCAGTTCGCTTAACTCCCGAGAAATTGGAGCTACACTTGTCGAGACCGTGTGACCATCGAGAGGGAAGTTTGCGTGATACCTTCATTCTGTAATTCGTTTTCGAATAGCAAAGCATCCCGCTCTGTACAACATCTGTGAGACATCAACCAGCACAGTTCTACAATAATCCAAATGCATACCTTCCTTGAACAGAACATGGATCCGCACCGTCGCCCCTTCATACCACAGCGCCTTGTCATTTTCGCCAGCGCGAAGGTCAGGATCATAGTATCCCAGATATGATGCCGCCAGACGGTACACTCTGCAGCGAATCCCTTTCGTGTTCAGCGCGTTTCCAATCGATCCACTGACGAGCGACAACCCCTCTTGTGGTTGTGCTTGCTCCGGAACCACCACCAGCACGTGAATTTGCTCACTGGATGGAGGCTCCATGTTGTTCTTCGTGTAGAACCACGTTGATAAGGTCTTTGAGGCCAGAATCTGTTCTCCGGCCGTCAGCGCATTGATGTAGTCGTCGGATTCTCCTTTCACCAGCTTCAGAGCAGCCCGATGTTCGTCTGGGAGCCACTTGAGACTCTCCTCCATCTCCTCCGCAGAAGGGCGGTAAACAGGGACGACCTCTTTGCCGCCCTCCTCTTCAACGGGCTGCTTCGCCAGGAAGAGCTGCAGGTTCTTCGCATCGAATGTGATCGTCCTCGCTCTCGTCCTTGATCGCCTTCTTCAGGCTGATACCGACTCCCGCGTCGATGTCCACAGGAACGCACTCCCAGTCGCTCCAACGACAGCACAAAAGAGCTTCACCATCTTTTCTTGAGCTAGCGCTGGAAATGAACGGAGAAATTTTGTAATCGTACTTAAGCGATGAATGGTGTGGTCACATACGTATACGGTACAGTACAGTGGGATAGCACACGGTGTGATATCATATCACTGATATGACTTTAACACCCTGCCAAATTGTATACAGAGAACCCTGGACAACTTAATACCTCCCGTGGACGCACTTCCTATTAGGTATAACAGGATTATTAGGTAGTAGAGGGAGCACCACAACCAGAAGACCAGTGTTGGTCTCTGGTTTATAAGAAGACGTGGATGACTGGTGTGTTGTTTCAGGAGTGGCTGCGCGAGCTTGACATGCATCAACAACGGTGCAATATTGCCCTCCTACGCAACATTGTCCTGGGAAACCTGCAGCTCAAGTCGTCATTACCGCCCAACTACATCTCTCATTTCAAACTATATGATTCCAGGGTCGGGCGGTTGCAAACGACCCGCCCGACCCTGGAATCATATCGGCGTTTAAGCGGCAGTTCGGCATCGGCGGCTCCAGCATGAGTTGAACGTGAGGAGGCGGGAGCGACATACTTCAAGATTAGATATTGGCACTCTACCAATATACCGGTACTTCCAGGAAGTAGGTGGATGAAGTCCTGTTGGCACGATGTACACCCGACGTGGAAACGAAGGTTTTTCAGGCCTTCGGACCCAACAAATATGTAAAGTGAAGCAAACGATGGTCAACTACGACGTAGAACTAGTTTGTTTTAGTAGTAGCCCACGGCAAAATACGTAGGGCAGAGATGCGTAAGGTACAGTAGCTTGCTCTGTCATATACAATCGCTACCCACTTGACTTGAGGTCGGCCGTCTTCACGGACATCTCTCTGGCTTTAATAGTGTACATGTAATACATGCTCTTGTCGATATGACTGAGTGCAAGCAGTACCTTGCTGAAGGTTCGGTGAAGGTCAATGTAGCACTAGCTGAGGTACAGAGAACCCTGGCCAACTTAATACCTCTGTTGTCTAATATCCTGGTGTACTTAATCACTTATCGATCCACCGACTCGGTATTCAGGCTTAACTATGGCGCTTAATTAATACTTGTCAAATTAATGCTCGATGGGGATTTTTCAATACATTTGTTAATGAAAAGCATCCACTATCATACTTGTTCAGCGCCAAATATTGCATACTAAAAGGCTTCGGGTCGATGTCCGCGCACACGCCGCTCCCTGCTCCTCACGTTGCTGTTTCCGCAGCCGCTCCTGCGGCGCGTTTATTAGCAGCCGTGCATTATATCCTGTGTTGTAGATATTAGCAATGGTCTTTATCGACTGGGTTCATCTATAGTGATACCTTGACACATTTTAAACCCCGTTACAGTAGGTACTGGCCATAAGGATACCGTATAACCTGTGTAGTACAGACAACGACGGTGAAATCCGTACCCCCACTGAACTGTATCCGCCATACAAAAGTAAACGGGGCATCTCGACAAAAAAATCCGTACCCATCAGTGATTCGCTATTTGTGATTGGTGAAAAAAACATTTTTATCCTATACTTGGACTTCAGGATATCTTGGAATTGCCTTTTCAAAGCTACGCACAACACAGTGCTCTGTGATGCCTTCCCATGCTGTAATGGTGCGCTTGATCGCGCCAAGTCTCTTTGCTGCGCGGTGCGTGTACCATTAATATTTCTGATAGCCATACGCCTGTCAGCTTCTTCTTGAGTGGACCCATAACTCCAACATCAAGAGGCTGACAGACAGACGTGCTGTTTGGCGGAACAGGGCACACTAGTGCTGAGGTAGCCTCCGCTACCACATTCTGTCCTCCTTCCGATACATGGGAATCAAAGTTATCGAGAAGGAGGACAGAGGGAGAATCTATTTCAAATTTAAGCAAACTTTCAATATAAAACTCCCAAACAGTTGCGTCCATCCAGCCATGTTCTTGGACTGTATAAACATGTCCATCTGGATATGTTGGCAACTCATTTGTCTCCACAGTGCCGCCAGGTATTCCTCGCAGAATGAAGAGTATTGGCAGTTTTTCCTAAATCAAATAACGTTACTTAGTTTCAGTATACAGTAAATTAAATGTAAAATAAATGAACGTACCGTCAGCCCGAATGGTGAGCACAGCTGTGAGTCTTCCGGAATTCTTCTGCATATGCTTGACTTTTGCTGATCCACGCCTCCCCTTGAGGGCCCATATTTTGTGGGGTGGAGTGTCGAAATAAATGGCCGTTTCGTCGACGTTGTAGATAGCACTATCCGGAAAATGGCTGTATTCGCTCCAAAACTTGATTGCAAATTCTAAATGCGTCTGCTGTAGTACAGCTTCGTTTTTCTTCGAATGTTGTGGCTGCGTTGAAAACCCATGCCTAAACACCATATTATAAAAAACAAATATCATTTTGAGCCAGTTTCAATTAGTACAGCGTTCGTATATTTTGGCCACCTGCCAAAACGGTTTTTGTATGTGAGTATTAGCCCATAACGACTGATGATTACCGTGTTCTACACAACATGTCTGAAGCACACTTCTCAACTCCATCTAGAGGCTGAGGTATTAGCAAAAGTAGGGGTGTTCGTATACTTTTGGCCCGGAGTGTATTGTACTTTGCATGGACTTTGTCTTGCCTTTTAGTGCACTAATTCCACCTCACCACCTGCACTAACTCGTGCATGATTACGTACAAATCGTGAAGAATTTTGATTGGTGATTTCAACAACTGGGTTTCGTACACGCGTGGGGCCAGTTAGTCTGCTCCCTCACGCAGACGCCGCGTTCCTTAGAACCGCCGTTCGATCGGCCGACTCGCCTCCATCACCAGGGGATACTCGACTTCGTGGACAACTCGTAGAAGGACGGGAAGATGCTGTTTGCGTCCCTGCAGGGGCATGTCGCCGTCGTCGCGCTTAGAAGCCACTCAGTGAGTCGCTCATTCTCTACTATAACCACCCGACCGACTTCTTCGTTAACAAGCTCGAGGTGCCGTGTCACATCAACCAGCCCGTGAGCCCTGAACTAGCAGTTGGGCCGACCGGACTCGAAGATTGGCCAAGTGCACCACGAAATGAAGCGAGTGGGGATCCAGGCCAACCAAATTGCAGGGAGGAAGACTGGCAGGTTCTTACCCAATGTCGACGGAGAGGCGCTGCTCAGATGAGTGAAGCCTGTACTGTATTGTTTACACTTTAATAACCGATGTACTAACGTACACCTACTTCGCACACATCTTGTATTAATAGGTGGGCGTGGACTAAATGCGCTGAGATGACATGAACAAGAACGAGAAGCACTAGCCTCAGATGACCAACGTGCTGACCTCCTACTGGCTGGCACAGTAGCTCGACATTAGCCTCCTCAACATAGACGCCCACGTGAACAAGACGCGAGGTTGCAAAGCGGACTACCAACGGTAAGTTGAAAAAATAAATCTGGAATGAGATTGAGCTAAACATAAATTTGTCGATTTGATCTTATGATACTTGAGCGAGTGAAGACCATTGTAGATCCACTCGGGATTATACCTGATGGAGAGCGAATCTACCTCACGCGCCAACACAGTGCAACACATTTTTGGGGACGAAGAGGTCAAAGTAACGCTGACCATCAAATTGGGCGAGGCATTACATGACGTCCGAGCAGTCCACAAGCAGCCACATTCAGTGAGTTTGCAATCTACAGAAGGCTACGCCGTCTTACATGCAAAAGTGGACGCGATCGTAAGTGCTCAAGAAGGAATTTCGTGGTCCGAGAAGGATATTTACCTCAAACCAGGTACCAACACGAAACAAAGGGAGTTCATCAAGCTCACTGCTGAATCATTCGCTGCCCAAGTTATGCAATCCTGGCGGAATGCTCAGCGTAGAAACGTCTCGCTGGCAGATTTCAGTCTAATGGTTTTCGTGTACGCTGTGAAGGTACTGCTGTCATATTTATCGGAGCTGTGGATTTATACTAATGTTAGCTTTTGCATTATTGATAGATCCACAACTCAATTCGACGGGCAACAGTTGCACGGGTTAATGAAGCATCGACTCGGATTGTACAGCACTTAGCTGATACTAACCAATCTCCGCTAGCGCCGAACAGTTTGGCTCTACGCTACTTTGCAACACAACATGCGCGTGAGCCAGATGGAACCCAGCCTACAATCCCGGAGCATGCAACATATCGACAACTCTGCAGTGTTGACGAAGCTCGCTGTGAGATGGCGCACGAGCAGCAAGCAGAGCATCGACGTCTGGATCGTCGGTTTAGAACCGTGAGAATACTCATCAACGAAAGTGAGGTAAATATTTCGGTCTCGCTAGATGATCTCCGAGACATTCTCGGTTTACCTGACTGCGATCTTAGGCGCCCACACAACTCCGACATACCTGTTAATCTACCAGCTCAAAATATGGAGGATGAAGACCATCAGTTGTAGTATTAATTAGTTGGAGTGGAGGCCGCTACATTAATATCTATTGCCAACGAGTCGAGAGCATACCCGCAATGCTTATAAATACCACGTGTTCCATCTTTCGTGCGCGTACAAGCGTACATCGCCAAGTCTAATACCTCCTCTGGAGCGAATCCGAACGCCGTGTTTGCATTCTTTTGGATCCAACGCTTCAGCAGTGAAAACCCGACTTCAATCGGATTGAGTTGGGGCAATATGGTGGCAGAAAGAAAATTAAAGCACCAACACTGTGCACCGCTTCCTCTAATTCCTTGTACATATGGATTTTTGCATTATCCAGTACAAGGATAGAGCGAGGAAGTGGCCACGGATTCAGGAACGGCAAAATTTTGTCGTGGAAGGTCTGGTAAAATACATGCCGCGTAAATGTTCCTGTTGTGCACCCCACGATAAAAACCGTCCGTTGACATCGCCGCCAGAACGGAGACCCGCTCACCGCGTACAAAAGGAAGCGTGACGATTGCAGGCGTGTTTCGCTTCGACCATGCGTATCGACGCACACCATCTCTACTATCCTTGGCGGTTTCGTCTAAGAAAATCATTTGCTCGGGCATGGAGTAGAAAGGCTTCAGCTTGTCGATATAGTCTTGAACCTGATCTGCTTTAGCCTCCCGCGCACGCCGCGTCAGCACTTTCCTGGACAACCCCATATCAAACCGAATGGCTCTGCAAATGGTAGATGTTGACGTCTTGATATTTCCAAACTTGTTACGAAGTGTATCTTGGAGCTCTTCGAGATAAAAGCACGGGTGGTCCTCCACGTACTTGATCACGAACGCACAGACCGATGCTGGCCAGCGCGATGCCCGCTTCTCGCGTTGGGCGCCGGTTACCATGCCGAACTTTTGAACAAAGCGATTCCAACGCTTGATGGAGCGTACCGATGCACCGAGGACATGTGCAATCTGCAACATCTCGATGTTGTAGACGAAAAACAGCACGACTGCGCGCCAGCGTAGGTCCTTTGAGTACGTCATGCTGCAAGACTTAAACGGAAAATGACACTTTTGAATAGTGCCAAAGCCAGCCGATCTCGTATTCATTGGCCACGAGCTGCCTTTCTTACCTAGGATTTCTATTAAGATCAGTAATATAACTCGTGCAAGGATTATCTTTATTCGTATTGGTGTACGATTTGTACTTCTCATGAGGCACACACATCGCAGGAGTTGCTATTATAAGTGCCAAAAAACTGCAAAGCACAATACATGTAATAGGCACAGTTCTTCGATTAAAAATATATGTGACCACACCATTCATCGCTCAAGTACGATTACAAATTTTCTCCTTTCATTTTTTCTCATTCCAGAATCCGCTAGCTCGAGAAAAGATGATCAAGCTCTTTTGTGCTGTCGTTGGAGCGACTAAAGCGCGTTCGAGGTGGAAATCGACGAGGGTGCATCAGTATCAGCGCTGAAGAAGGCGATCAAGGACGAGAGCGAGGACATCACCATTCCTGCGAAGAACCTGCAGCTCTTCCTGGCGAAGAAGGGAACCGAGTGGCTGAAGACTGAGAGTGAGGACGTGAAGGAGCTGAAGAAGGGCAGGAAAACGGCTACCGTCAAAGCGCTAACGAATGAAGACGAAGAGCTACAGGGGAGTCCGGCCTTCAGAAAGTATTGACGGGTATGGAGCAGCCATCCACCGACCAGATTCACGTGCTGGTGGTGGTTCCGGAGCAAGCACAAGTACTGGAGGGGTTGTGGGAGTCGCATACCAGTGTTCTTGGTCAACGATCTGCGTTGATGAGCGTCGCTCAACAAGATCAACCATTCCCCAAGAGACCGAAATTCCAGAAATACGTTGCATTCACTGGGCCAGTGACCGAAAGTGACTTCTCCGTCCCTTTGAGCACTATCCCTGCCTTTCAACGGATTAAAGAAGGCTTCTCTAGCAGCGACTGCCCACTCTATCTGTTGTATGGTCCGCGTCAATTTGGGAAAACCACAATTGCAAATGGCATCCAGGAATGGCTGCTTACTAGCCGCTCGGACATCATTTGCGTG
This sequence comes from Phytophthora hibernalis, assembly GCA_012656075.1. NCBI lineage: Eukaryota > Oomycota > Peronosporomycetes > Peronosporales > Peronosporaceae > Phytophthora > Phytophthora hibernalis. The sequence continues at coordinate 36,290 of JAAKBF010000257.1, forward strand.
TATTTCGAGCTGGGTGCGGTGTTTGCGGCCGACGAGACCAAATTCTGGAATCACTTGGGGATATTGGTCGACAATGAAAGCGATTGCCGCGATTTCAATTCTTTGATGACTTTAGTTGCAAGGTGCGCAGGTAACGGGAACAAGAAGGTCTGTCTGATCCTGGATGAAATGGATTGTCTGTTCTCCAACCCTGATTTGTTGTCCACATTTCTGCAAGTTATTCGAATGTGGAAAGCACAATCGGACAAGTTCTTTCTGGGATTTCTTGGGGTTGGAACCTACGACTTGGTGAATACCTACCAGGTATTTCGGGGATCTTCAAGCCCTTTCAACGTGTCTCAGTTGATTAAGGTCGAGCCATTTACACAATCCCAGATGGCCATGTTTTTCAGCCTGTTCAAGGAACTTTATCGATTTCCATTATCGCTTCAGGAGGGGATCAAGATGTTCTCTGGTGGTGCCCCCGGTGTGTTGGGGTCACTTGTTAGATTCACGATCGATGAACAAAAATGGGAGCTTGAGCTGGGTCAATGGGAGGAGTGGTTCTTCAGGGATCCCTATTACGCTTACTTGCAGATGTTCAATCACACCTATGCTCGTATTCAACAAGATTTACAGAAGTTGAACGACGAAGAGTGGTGGTTACTCAAACAAATACTTGGAAATAATGAGGATTTAACGGCCAGGAACACAAATGCTCATCTCTTACTGCGAATGGGAGTTGTGTCCGAGCGGCGAGTTGACATCGGGCAGAGCAGGGTTAAACTTATGCTGGTCATCGTCTCTCCGATGATGAAGCGAGTGTGCCTTGAAGCGCTTCCTGCTCGAGAAATTTGTAAAGCTGTGGCTGCTGAGGATCCTGTCCAGCTCTTATGTGCTGCACTCGCCTATGTGGACCCGAACACCATTGCACATTTGCTCGTACAGAATCGCAGTTCTCCAAGCGAAGCCGTTTTTCATTTCGAAGTGTATGCAGCGATTCGTGATATTCTCAAGAAGACACACCGAGCGAAACAGGTTTTTCCTGAAGTCAGAACCGCAGATGTCAAAACCAGAGCAGACATTCTTATCATCAACGGAGACAAGCTCGCGTACGAGCTGAAGGTAAACCAATTACTTGAAAAAGTGAAATTAACGTGGCGGCGGCACAAGCAAATGGATACAAAAGACAGTTCGGCGTTCAACGTATGCTCGTCGTGAACTTTGTTCCAGCTGCGCACAAGTTCGACAACGTTTATCGAGTGGAAACCTGCCCTACTGTTGAAATTGTTCACGTAAAATTTTCTGGATCGTTCGATGATTTCAACATCTTTTATCTGCCAGAGGAGGATATTCCTCAAGGAGAAAAGGACAAGTACTTTGGAATTTTGCAGTCTCCGCTATTGAGACAAGTCAAGCGCATCGATGTCAGCTGTCTGACGAGGTTGCTGAGGAATCCCTCTTTCATCACGGATATTGTTCAGTTTGACGATGAGATGGAAAATGTGACGAGGTGAATCGAATCATGGGAGGATGAGTGTTGGAGTGATGGAGGAACAGGATCGCGTGAAAGCGATTAAACAAGAACTCTGTCACCAAGTAGGATTGTAGTGCAAATCGAAGTTGCGTTTAAGATCACAATGGGTTGTTTGGTCCCGCGGGCTCCAGTCCCGAAATGCAGCGACGCTAACCTTGGTGTCGTTGCAGCCCATCCTTTTCGGAGGCCTTGTACCTCGTCGAGTGCAACTGAATACGACAATGGCGACATGGTACCTGTACAACCGCAGCTGGTCCCTTCATATGCCACACCGGTCACTCACAGTAGTGTGGGCACGAATAGACATCCAAAGCTCGCGAGCATGTCCGACCCTCCTTCAGCTCGAGCGCAGCAGATCTCGCAGCCACACGTTGTTTCTTGACCAGGAAGAGGTGCAGCTTATCCGTGCCATTCAAACTGATTGTCTTCTTTTCCTTGATCGCCTTCTTCAGGAGCGCCACCGTCCGAGTTTCGTCGACGTTGATAGTGATCCCGCTCCCTTTTCCGATGATGATACAGTACACGTACACCATACCATATGTATATCTTTGACGCGGCATACCGGTATATGAATTGCGTCGCTGGTGGTGTGTGTCACTGGTGTTGACTGTTGCTGCCGGCAGTTGTAGCAGTAGGTAGAACTCACTCTGACGTCAACAAGATGATGAAAGTTGGGGAGTCGCGGTCGATTAAGGCTGGAAAGCAACAACATGATTCACCCCCACGCTTGAGGCACGCCCACGTGCTGGTGGGTTTCACATGCGGATAAGATGCGGCGTTTGAAGTGAGATTGCCCATGTCCAGGATACTGGAGCTTGTCGTAGCTGTTAGTTAACCAAAGCTTCCATTCTCTCCCCTGGTAGCAACACTTGTTCCAGGATTGGAGCATACCTGCCTGCTAGTACATACTGTGCGTCTCGGGTCCGCGTACGTGCTCCATACCGTGTACGTGATGTTCTCCTCTTCCATGATTTTGATCTGAAAGACCCCGCGCGACCGTCGGATTCCTTGACGGTGTAGTTTACATCACCAGGCATTTCCAATGCCGTCCACATGTGATCGCGACCGGCCGAGAAATTCCGACCGGGGACATTAAATTCGTCGCTCATAACGAGGTCTCACGTCGCTCCGCGCGATGAAGTGGTGGTGTGCGCGGATTCTGGAGTGTCCGAGTCGATCCACGGACTGAGTCCCGAGCGAGACGAGTGAAGTGAATCCGCACGTTCGGCCGTCGTGGTCCTCGCGACGAACGCGAACGCCGCGGCCAAATTTTGGTCGAGGTTCACTGGACACATCGAGCAACATTTCGATGGCAGAGCCGATGGTTCTTGTCATTGCGCACTGTGAATCAACAACAGCATCAAGTTGAAGAGGGATCACAGGTTTTGTTGGGGCCCAATGGCAACGAGGTGCATATGCACTCGTCTAGGAATTTGCGAAGGCACTTGCGCTAAGTTTAGGGGGACACAATTGTTTCAAACGAACTCGCACCCCATGGTCGATAGGACGATCGTCATCACCGAAAATCACACCGTTTGGAATACAGGTTAGCACTAATACATGTCGTCGCGAACTCCACCAAAGACTTTTTGATGGCTACATGAGTTACCTTTTGACATCACGTGAAGAGCTCACAACAATCGTGGACGCTCGATTCGCAAGGAAACGTCATAGTCATTGCACTGCGAATGGAATCCCCCATCACTGTCGCCGTTGTTTGGACACGTCAGCACCACAATGGAAGAGCGATCGCACCCGCCGAAGCCACGATTTGCGCATGGATATCAGCAACCGCAAGTACGAGCTGTGGCATCGTACTGGGAGCGATTCATATTTCCAGCACTGCCGGAATGGACCAACTCCTAAGACTTCACGTCGTCGACGCGGCCTCGCGAATGCTTTCACGATGCCACCCGAAGCAGTTAACGGCACCTCCGATTTCACGACGACGGCACCTGGTGGATCTGCTGCAGAACCCTGCGCAATCGAACACTGCTGGACTTGTCGTGTTTGAGAGAGTTCTCGCCGTTCCGATCAAAGCCAATGACTGAGCGGAACCTTTCACAGTTATCCATCAGCTCCGCTTACAACATGCACACGGAGCAGCTTCACCTCCAGCGACTTGGACCCTCCAAAACCACTCAAAATGCCACGAAGGACAGCGATGATCGTCGGCCATCGCCTGTAGAGAAAAAGAGCACCGAACTTGTTGGTCTTCGCTCTCGAATCGCACATGCCCATCGGAAGCTTATGTTCGCACCCATAAGCAAAGGTGATGACTTGAGGCAAACGCCTAGTACGTTCACTGCATTCCCACCACCAGGCAAAATCTGTCCCCGGTCTCGGCAGAAGCAACACCACAAACCGAAGTCTCGACCACCGCAACGCCCACGAACGGAACCAACTTCGACGATGCTGTCTGTGGCGGAGCAGCACGGGTTTCTCCAGGAACTGGATCTAGCTGCACTGATGACTGCGACGGGCTATTCACGAGCTGATTGTTCGCGCGGTGGGATCGCCATAAAGCGCCTTGCTCCATGGCGAAGAACTCTCATGGTGTCGACAAGGAGACACTACGCCACGGCGTACCTCAGTTGTCGGTGGAAGACCAGTTCTTCGTTGACCGTGCCTTCGACGTTCTGGACTCTGACAGCTCTGGATTGGCCCGAGTTTATCGCAGCACTGTGCGCTGACGCTTCTCGCCGTATAAACTTCCTCTTCCACGCGTATGGTCAAAAGGATAGCACAGTGGAAATGACTTGGTTTCAGTATTGACGAAGTTGAACATGAAAAGGGCAACTTTAGTGCCGGTACGGCAACCTTTATTACCTCGATGCATCTCTTCTTCATCGACAAAACGATTTTCTCAAGATACTTCGCTGGCGTATGCCTCCATAGGAGCTTGCTCGCTCGAATTAGGTCCTCCTTCATCAAATACTGCCTGCCACCTGCATACATCTTGCAAGCTAAATAGTCCCCGTGTTTACTACAGTATTACCGTAGGATTCCAGTAGGAAGGCGAGTCTCGTATCGAAGGCAGCCCTCGAGCACGTTACTGCGGTGGTTTTTCAACTTGCACCCGATCCCTGTCCAGCTATAGCACTCTCTCGAGCCCAGTACGCGGCACCGGAAGCCCTAAGGCGCGCGTGGTGTCGTCGGCCGTCGCTGCAAGATGCAAGGTGACTATGGAAGCGCTTCCCGATAATGTAGCCCTTTAGTCATCCATACTGAAACCAAGTCATTTACACTGTGATATCCTTTTGACCAAGGCCCAGACCCTTGTATTAAAAGTCTTTCAATATTGCTCGGATCGTCACCAAAATTACAGACTATATCCACTCGAAAAGCACAACTCGCACGAGTGGCCAAAATAATCACGGATTGATGGGGTGTGCTACCGTATAACCTGTGTAGTATCCGATAGAATGTTATATCCGACAATCCGTATTAGCCAATCAGATGACTGCAATTTGGACACCACCGGATCGTTGTCATTTCCGACAGCTCCAAAATTGGTGGCCAATGATCGATAAAAGTTAGGCACCAGACCACTAAAGCGCAGTCACTTCCCAACTCTTCATAGGCCGCGCACGAGCAAGTAAAGATGGAGGCCGCCGCGCTCGGCAGTACAAGCGCTCTACGCCGACGTATGAGTTTCGACTCCATGTCATTCACCATTCTGATTCTGACGGAGTGTCCTCTGCACTCGCCAAGTTCTACCCTGAGGCCAAAGGCACCTCGCTCGAGACTAAGCGCAAGAGCATCTACCTGTGGCAGAAACGCCGCGATACCATCGAGAAGGCCGGGAAGAGCAGCTCGTTCAGCGTGCTGCGCAAGCTCGGACCTGCAGGAAGTGCCACTGTGCTGTCGTCTGAGACGGAGTCTCAGCTTCTTCGCTGGGTCAACGCCTACCGCGCCGATGGGGCGCCAGTTTCGGCTCTAATGCTCCAGCTCAAGGCCCAGGAGTATGCGGCAGCAGCTGGTATACGCGCCAAGGACAGAAGAGTCCCGTAGACGGCGAGGCTGCTGTTCTTGCTTTTAATACCAGGATGCGCGCAGTCATGCACCGCCTAGGTGTTGATGTCGCCTACAACGCCGACCAAACGCCCGTTGTCTTCGAGTACGTGCCGCGCACGACGCTCAACAAGCGCGGAGCACGTACGGTGAGGGTTCGTACATGTGGCAAGGACAAGGAGAGGATGACGTGCATGCTGCTTGGGTCCTCTTTCGGCGAGAAGCGGACGCCGTTTTTGATACTGAAGGGCCGCCCATCCAAGGTCGCGGCGACGCAAGCCGATAACGTGGAGCTGAGACACGGCTTCGGCAAGCATCTTTGGAAGCAGATCGAGATCCTCCAGGACAGACATGGCGTCCAGATCTACGTTAATAGCACGGGTTGGTGGAACACGTCGCTGACTCTCATTGGCTGGCGTATCGTTTCGGTGGACGTCAGCATCCAGAACAGCCTGTCTTTCTACTCCTCGACGACTTCTCTGCACATTGGACGCCGGAGGTGCGCACCCGCACTCACGACCTCAACATCCACTTCCTGGACGCACCAGCAGGGCAAACAGGCGTCTGCCAGCCGGCGGACATTGCTTGGAACCGCCCGCTGAAGCAGCGTCTGCGCCAGCGCTGGGTAAGCTGGCTGATGACCAAGCTGGCTGGGAGGGAGAGCAGCAGCAACGTCAAGGCGCCGTCCAGGAATGACGTGGTTGACTGGGTTGCCAGTGCGTGGGAGGGGCTGTCCGCTTCGACGATCTCGAACGGGTTTAACGGCATACTTGCCGTGCCACCTGTCGACCCAATGTTCGAGGCCTCGTCCAATGCTCTTGCTGAGGAACTAGAGCGTTTGCAGCTCCTTGATCCTGATGTTGGTGAGGTCGCTGATGAAGAAGACGTAGTAGATATGATGACTAGAGGAGAAGTAAGCGTCTAATGCAAGTGTTGGACTTTGTTCGAATCGTTCCCCGCGCTGGGAGGGTTCTCTGGGTAACCCCCTCCTGAATCTTATGGCAGCATTCGCGAGTGCGATTTCGGTGGTTTTTAGCAAAACGTCTGCTTTTCCACAGGGATTGTGAATTATCATTTTTAAGGGGCCGAACCCAAAAGTCAGAAGGGTGTCGGATACAGACAACGACGGTGAAATCCGTACCCCCATAAAAATCCGCACCCCTGCAGTGGGACGGACCAAGGCAAGTAAAAAAACAAAAACGAGGCAGCAAATTTTAAACATATTTATCCAATCAGTGTGTTAGAAAATTACTGGTCCGCACGGAGTTATCTCCCTCACCCTTTGCATTTCCCTTTGTGTAGGGAGCCGCCATGGCTCCCCAAGCATCTTACTCCGTCAAGCAAAAGCGTGAAGCTTTAGACAGCATCAGTCGTATTGGCTGCAAGCCAACGGCTCAGCTCGGTATCCCGTTATCTACGTTGCATGCTTGGCGGAGACAAGAGCAGGAATTATTCAGCTTCCAGGGGGCACAGACAAGCAAGACGCTAAAAGGACAGGGGGCTAAGGGCATCATAACATTCGGACACGACATGGTGACCTACATGAAGGAGCTGCGTCGCGAAGAAGAGGTACTGCAAACATTATGGTCTGAATGTTTGCAAATTAAATTGACTTCTTTTTGTAAAGTATTTGTGTACAGGAAATATGATTGAATATATAAAACAAGAGCATCCCACTTGGCTAGAGGCGTATTTAGCGACGAAGTCAAGTGACGAAAGGCGTGTAAACGCATTGATGCGCTTGTGCCAGCGGTTTGCAAGCCGGTAAGAAAACTATCTTTTCTAATATTGAGCTACTTGTTTTGAAAAGTATATTATTAACTTATCTTTTGATATTTCAACATTTTGTTTTTATAATATGGTGTTTAGGCATGGGTTTTCAACGCAGCCACAACATTCGAAGAAAAACGAAGCTGTACTACAGCAGACGCATTTAGAATTTGCAATCAAGTTTTGGAGCGAATACAGCCATTTTCCGGATAGTGCTATCTACAACGTCGACGAAACGGCCATTTATTTCGACACTCCACCCCACAAAATATGGGCCCTCAAGGGGAGGCGTGGATCAGCAAAAGTCAAGCATATGCAGAAGAATTCCGGAAGACTCACAGCTGTGCTCACCATTCGGGCTGACGGTACGTTCATTTATTTTACATTTAATTTACTGTATACTGAAACTAAGTAACGTTATTTGATTTAGGAAAAAACTGCCAATACTCTTCATTCTGCGAGGAATACCTGGCGGCACTGTGGAGACAAATGAGTTGCCAACATATCCAGATGGACATGTTTATACAGTCCAAGAACATGGCTGGATGGACGCAACTGTTTGGGAGTTTTATATTGAAAGTTTGCTTAAATTTGAAATAGATTCTCCCTCTGTCCTCCTTCTCGATAACTTTGATTCCCATGTATCGGAAGGAGGACAGAATGTGGTAGCGGAGGCTACCTCAGCACTAGTGTGCCCTGTTCCGCCAAACAGCACGTCTGTCTGTCAGCCTCTTGATGTTGGAGTTATGGGTCCACTCAAGAAGAAGCTGACAGGCGTATGGCTATCAGAAAATATTAATGGTACACGCACCGCGCAGCAAAGAGACTTGGCGCGATCAAGCGCACCATTACAGCATGGGAAGGCATCACAGAGCACTGTGTTGTGCGTAGCTTTGAAAAGGCAATTCCAAGATATCCTGAAGTCCAAGTATAGGATAAAAATGTTTTTTTCACCAATCACAAATAGCGAATCACTGATGGGTACGGATTTTTGTCGAGATGCCCCGTTTACTTTTGTATGGCGGATACAGTTCAGTGGGGGTACGGATTTCACCGTCGTTGTCTGTACTACACAGGTTATACGGTATCCTTATGGCCAGTACCTACTGTAACGGGGTTTAAAATGTGTCAAGGTATCACTATAGATGAACCCAGTCGATAAAGACCATTGCTAATATCTACAACACAGGATATAATGCACGGCTGCTAATAAACGCGCCGCAGGAGCGGCTGCGGAAACAGCAACGTGAGGAGCAGGGAGCGGCGTGTGCGCGGACATCGACCCGAAGCCTTTTAGTATGCAATATTTGGCGCTGAACAAGTATGATAGTGGATGCTTTTCATTAACAAATGTATTGAAAAATCCCCATCGAGCATTAATTTGACAAGTATTAATTAAGCGCCATAGTTAAGCCTGAATACCGAGTCGGTGGATCGATAAGTGATTAAGTACACCAGGATATTAGACAACAGAGGTATTAAGTTGGCCAGGGTTCTCTGTACCTCAGCTAGTGCTACATTGACCTTCACCGAACCTTCAGCAAGGTACTGCTTGCACTCAGTCATATCGACAAGAGCATGTATTACATGTACACTATTAAAGCCAGAGAGATGTCCGCGAAGACGGCCGACCTCAAGTCAAGTGGGTAGCGATTGTATATGACAGAGCAAGCTACTGTACCTTACGCATCTCTGCCCTACGTATTTTGCCGTGGGCTACTACTAAAACAAACTAGTTCTACGTCGTAGTTGACCATCGTTTGCTTCACTTTACATATTTGTTGGGTCCGAAGGCCTGAAAAACCTTCGTTTCCACGTCGGGTGTACATCGTGCCAACAGGACTTCATCCACCTACTTCCTGGAAGTACCGGTATATTGGTAGAGTGCCAATATCTAATCTTGAAGTATGTCGCACCCGCCTCCTCACGTTCAATTCATGCTGGAGCCGACGCTGACATCCAAAATACCAGGATCAAAATGGGCCCAATGGACAAAGCTGAAATACGTGCAGAAAAATTGGGAGCCTATCTTTAACGGGACAGCGGAGGACCAAGAAACAGTGGATCAATATTTAGATGGATTCACGGAGAATTGGAGCAACACGGATATGACTGACATCGACGATGCCCTCACGACGGAGGAAGTAATTGCAGCCATAGAGCAGTGTAAGCGAGGCAAAGCATGTGGCCCTGACGATCTCAACAATGGCTGGTATCAAGATCACTGCGCAGTCGTGGCTCCTATATTAACTAGGCTTTACCATGCGTGTATGACAGCTGGGATCACGCCGAAGACTCTCGGCGGGTATCCCTTTGTGCGCAGTACTTTCAGCAAAAACTTTCGATCTAGTGAGTCATATGCTTTGGCAAAATCCAGCATCAATACCTGTGCCTGACTCAATTCCGTCTTCCGTCTGCATGCTGCTTTAGCCGCTTCCTGTAGATCTATAGCTGCGTGAATTGTTCGTCCAGGTACAAAACCGAATTAAGTTCGGTGCACCAGCCCCGCTATGTATTTCCTCACTCGCCATGCAAGGACTCTCATAAGTATTTCGTAGTTCGTGCTCAGTAATACAATGGGTCTATAGATGAGTGGATTGCCAATATTCCCACCCTTACTGATAGAAAAGATGTAAGCGTCCACAACATTTTGTGCAATTGTAGCAGCAATCCATGACGGCACAAAAGTGTAATTTATGGCGAATGGGTCATTGTCGGATCTAGTAGCAGTCTCCAGCGGGATCCGACAAGGATGCCCGCTAGCGTCGTTGTTATTTATCATTGCAGAGGATGTATTCTACGATGCCATCGAACTCGACGAACAGGTGGACGGGATAGATTTGACAGCGGGCGCAACAGCGTACACATTGCAAGTGACCGGTTACGCAGACGACACGGCCATCTACTTGAAATACAAGAACATGCAAGCACGAGCCATCCAAACAGTGGAGCGGTTTCACAAATATCGGGGCTCAGGCTCAATGTCCAGAAATCGGAGGCGCTGGCGCTTGGAACTGAAGACGGACTCGACCCAGAGTCCAAAGTACCAGAGCAAGATACCCCCCGGAGATCGAACGGATGAGAGGGTAAAGACATTGAGATTGTCCGATATCTTGGTCACATAACAGGGACGCAGGAAACCGCCCAGGACACCTGGCAGCGGGCCTTCGCAGCTTTAACTGTGAGATTAGCACTTGCGGTGGGAAAGACGAACACAGCGCAACAACGCGCCATGATCGCAGCAGCAGTAATAATGCCAAAACTCCTGTACGTCGCTTGACACGCCTGGACCACGAAGTAACACGGGGACTATTTAGCTTGCAAGATGTATGCAGGTGGCAAAAATCGTTTTGTCGATGAAGAAGAGATGCATCGAGGTAATAAAGGTTGCCGTACCGGCACTAAAGTTGCCCTTTTCATGTTCAGCTTCGTCAATACTGAAACCAAGTCATTTCCACTGTGCTATCCTTTTGACCATACGCGTGGAAGAGGAAGTTTATACGGCGAGAAGCGTCAGCGCACAGTGCTGCGATAAACTCGGGCCAATCCAGTGCCCCAGAGCTGTCAGAGTCCAGAACGTCGAAGGCACGGTCAACGAAGAACTGGTCTTCCACCGACAACTGAGGTACGCCGTGGCGTAGTGTCTCCTTGTCGACACCATGAGAGTTCTTCGCCATGGAGCAAGGCGCTTTATGGCGATCCCACCGCGCGAACAATCAGCTCGTGAATAGCCCGTCGCAGTCATCAGTGCAGCTAGATCCAGTTCCTGGAGAAACCCGTGCTGCTCCGCCACAGACAGCATCGTCGAAGTTGGTTCCGTTCGTGGGCGTTGCGGTGGTCGAGACTTCGGTTTGTGGTGTTGCTTCTGCCGAGACCGGGGACAGATTTTGCCTGGTGGTGGGAATGCAGTGAACGTACTAGGCGTTTGCCTCAAGTCATCACCTTTGCTTATGGGTGCGAACATAAGCTTCCGATGGGCATGTGCGATTCGAGAGCGAAGACCAACAAGTTCGGTGCTCTTTTTCTCTACAGGCGATGGCCGACGATCATCGCTGTCCTTCGTGGCATTTTGAGTGGTTTTGGAGGGTCCAAGTCGCTGGAGGTGAAGCTGCTCCGTGTGCATGTTGTAAGCGGAGCTGATGGATAACTGTGAAAGGTTCCGCTCAGTCATTGGCTTTGATCGGAACGGCGAGAACTCTCTCAAACACGACAAGTCCAGCAGTGTTCGATTGCGCAGGGTTCTGCAGCAGATCCACCAGGTGCCGTCGTCGTGAAATCGGAGGTGCCGTTAACTGCTTCGGGTGGCATCGTGAAAGCATTCGCGAGGCCGCGTCGACGACGTGAAGTCTTAGGAGTTGGTCCATTCCGGCAGTGCTGGAAATATGAATCGCTCCCAGTACGATGCCACAGCTCGTACTTGCGGTTGCTGATATCCATGCGCAAATCGTGGCTTCGGCGGGTGCGATCGCTCTTCCATTGTGGTGCTGACGTGTCCAAACAACGGCGACAGTGATGGGGATTCCATTCGCAGTGCAATGACTATGACGTTTCCTTGCGAATCGAGCGTCCACGATTGTTGTGAGCTCTTCACGTGATGTCAAAAGGTAACTCATGTAGCCATCAAAAAGTCTTTGGTGGAGTTCGCGACGACATGTATTAGTGCTAACCTGTATTCCAAACGGTGTGATTTTCGGTGATGACGATCGTCCTATCGACCATGGGGTGCGAGTTCGTTTGAAACAATTGTGTCCCCTAAACTTAGCGCAAGTGCCTTCGCAAATTCCTAGACGAGTGCATATGCACCTCGTTGCCATTGGGCCCCAACAAAAACCTGTGATCCCTCTTCAACTTGATGCTGTTGTTGATTCACAGTGCGCAATGACAAGAACCATCGGCTCTGCCATCGAAATGTTGCTCGATGTGTCCAGTGAACCTCGACCAAAATTTGGCCGCGGCGTTCGCGTTCGTCGCGAGGACCACGACGGCCGAACGTGCGGATTCACTTCACTCGTCTCGCTCGGGACTCAGTCCGTGGATCGACTCGGACACTCCAGAATCCGCGCACACCACCACTTCATCGCGCGGAGCGACGTGAGACCTCGTTATGAGCGACGAATTTAATGTCCCCGGTCGGAATTTCTCGGCCGGTCGCGATCACATGTGGACGGCATTGGAAATGCCTGGTGATGTAAACTACACCGTCAAGGAATCCGACGGTCGCGCGGGGTCTTTCAGATCAAAATCATGGAAGAGGAGAACATCACGTACACGGTATGGAGCACGTACGCGGACCCGAGACGCACAGTATGTACTAGCAGGCAGGTATGCTCCAATCCTGGAACAAGTGTTGCTACCAGGGGAGAGAATGGAAGCTTTGGTTAACTAACAGCTACGACAAGCTCCAGTATCCTGGACATGGGCAATCTCACTTCAAACGCCGCATCTTATCCGCATGTGAAACCCATCAGCACGTGGGCGTGCCTCAAGCGTGGGGGTGAATCATGTTGTTGCTTTCCAGCCTTAATCGACCGCGACTCCCCAACTTTCATCATCTTGTTGACGTCAGAGTGAGTTCTACCTACTGCTACAACTGCCGGCAGCAACAGTCAACACCAGTGACACACACCACCAGCGACGCAATTCATATACCGGTATGCCGCGTCAAAGATATACATATGGTATGTACTGTATCATCATCGGAAAAGGGAGCGGATCACTATCAACGTCGACGAAACTCGGACGGTGGCGCTCCTGAAGAAGGCGATCAAGGAAAAGAAGACAATCAGTTTGAATGGCACGGATAAGCTGCACCTCTTCCTGGTCAAGAAACAACGTGTGGCTGCGAGATCTGCTGCGCTCGAGCTGAAGGAGGGTCGGACATGCTCGCGAGCTTTGGATGTCTATTCGTGCCCACACTACTGTGAGTGACCGGTGTGGCATATGAAGGGACCAGCTGCGGTTGTACAGGTACCATGTCGCCATTGTCGTATTCAGTTGCACTCGACGAGGTACAAGGCCTCCGAAAAGGATGGGCTGCAACGACACCAAGGTTAGCGTCGCTGCATTTCGGGACTGGAGCCCGCGGGACCAAACAACCCATTGTGATCTTAAACGCAACTTCGATTTGCACTACAATCCTACTTGGTGACAGAGTTCTTGTTTAATCGCTTTCACGCGATCCTGTTCCTCCATCACTCCAACACTCATCCTCCCATGATTCGATTCACCTCGTCACATTTTCCATCTCATCGTCAAACTGAACAATATCCGTGATGAAAGAGGGATTCCTCAGCAACCTCGTCAGACAGCTGACATCGATGCGCTTGACTTGTCTCAATAGCGGAGACTGCAAAATTCCAAAGTACTTGTCCTTTTCTCCTTGAGGAATATCCTCCTCTGGCAGATAAAAGATGTTGAAATCATCGAACGATCCAGAAAATTTTACGTGAACAATTTCAACAGTAGGGCAGGTTTCCACTCGATAAACGTTGTCGAACTTGTGCGCAGCTGGAACAAAGTTCACGACGAGCATACGTTGAACGCCGAACTGTCTTTTGTATCCATTTGCTTGTGCCGCCGCCACGTTAATGTTAATTTCACTTTTTCAAGTAATTGGTTTACCTTCAGCTCGTACGCGAGCTTGTCTCCGTTGATGATAAGAATGTCTGCTCTGGTTTTGACATCTGCGGTTCTGACTTCAGGAAAAACCTGTTTCGCTCGGTGTGTCTTCTTGAGAATATCACGAATCGCTGCATACACTTCGAAATGAAAAACGGCTTCGCTTGGAGAACTGCGATTCTGTACGAGCAAATGTGCAATGGTGTTCGGGTCCACATAGGCGAGTGCAGCACATAAGAGCTGGACAGGATCCTCAGCAGCCACAGCTTTACAAATTTCTCGAGCAGGAAGCGCTTCAAGGCACACTCGCTTCATCATCGGAGAGACGATGACCAGCATAAGTTTAACCCTGCTCTGCCCGATGTCAACTCGCCGCTCGGACACAACTCCCATTCGCAGTAAGAGATGAGCATTTGTGTTCCTGGCCGTTAAATCCTCATTATTTCCAAGTATTTGTTTGAGTAACCACCACTCTTCGTCGTTCAACTTCTGTAAATCTTGTTGAATACGAGCATAGGTGTGATTGAACATCTGCAAGTAAGCGTAATAGGGATCCCTGAAGAACCACTCCTCCCATTGACCCAGCTCAAGCTCCCATTTTTGTTCATCGATCGTGAATCTAACAAGTGACCCCAACACACCGGGGGCACCACCAGAGAACATCTTGATCCCCTCCTGAAGCGATAATGGAAATCGATAAAGTTCCTTGAACAGGCTGAAAAACATGGCCATCTGGGATTGTGTAAATGGCTCGACCTTAATCAACTGAGACACGTTGAAAGGGCTTGAAGATCCCCGAAATACCTGGTAGGTATTCACCAAGTCGTAGGTTCCAACCCCAAGAAATCCCAGAAAGAACTTGTCCGATTGTGCTTTCCACATTCGAATAACTTGCAGAAATGTGGACAACAAATCAGGGTTGGAGAACAGACAATCCATTTCATCCAGGATCAGACAGACCTTCTTGTTCCCGTTACCTGCGCACCTTGCAACTAAAGTCATCAAAGAATTGAAATCGCGGCAATCGCTTTCATTGTCGACCAATATCCCCAAGTGATTCCAGAATTTGGTCTCGTCGGCCGCAAACACCGCACCCAGCTCGAAATACACGCAAATGATGTCCGAGCGGCTAGTAAGCAGCCATTCCTGGATGCCATTTGCAATTGTGGTTTTCCCAAATTGACGCGGACCATACAACAGATAGAGGGCAGTCGCTGCTAGAGAAGCCTTCTTTAATCCGTTGAAAGGCAGGGATAGTGCTCAAAGGGACGGAGAAGTCACTTTCGGTCACTGGCCCAGTGAATGCAACGTATTTCTGGAATTTCGGTCTCTTGGGGAATGGTTGATCTTGTTGAGCGACGCTCATCAACGCAGATCGTTGACCAAGAACACTGGTATGCGACTCCCACAACCCCTCCAGTACTTGTGCTTGCTCCGGAACCACCACCAGCACGTGAATCTGGTCGGTGGATGGCTGCTCCATACCCGTCAATACTTTCTGAAGGCCGGACTCCCCTGTAGCTCTTCGTCTTCATTCGTTAGCGCTTTGACGGTAGCCGTTTTCCTGCCCTTCTTCAGCTCCTTCACGTCCTCACTCTCAGTCTTCAGCCACTCGGTTCCCTTCTTCGCCAGGAAGAGCTGCAGGTTCTTCGCAGGAATGGTGATGTCCTCGCTCTCGTCCTTGATCGCCTTCTTCAGCGCTGATACTGATGCACCCTCGTCGATTTCCACCTCGAACGCGCTTTAGTCGCTCCAACGACAGCACAAAGAGCTTGATCATCTTTTCTCGAGCTAGCGGATTCTGGAATGAGAAAAATGAAAGGAGAAAATTTGTAATCGTACTTGAGCGATGAATGGTGTGGTCACATATATATTTTAATCGAAGAACTGTGCCTATTACATGTATTGTGCTTTGCAGTTTTTTTGGCACTTATAATAGCAACTCCTGCGATGTGTGTGCCTCATGAGAAGTACAAATCGTACACCAATACGAATAAAGATAATCCTTGCACGAGTTATATTACTGATCTTAATAGAAATCCTAGGTAAGAAAGGCAGCTCGTGGCCAATGAATACGAGATCGGCTGGCTTTGGCACTATTCAAAAGTGTCATTTTCCGTTTAAGTCTTGCAGCATGACGTACTCAAAGGACCTACGCTGGCGCGCAGTCGTGCTTGTTTCGTCTACAACATCGAGATGTTGCAGATTGCACATGTCCTCGGTGCATCGGTACGCTCCATCAAGCGTTGGAATCGCTTTGTTCAAAAGTTCGGCATGGTAACCGGCGCCCAACGCG